>SOPI01000053.1:0-16346 GCA_021307395.1 Trypanosoma vivax | reverse complement strand
TGCAGCACCACCGGCACTCTGGGGTGAATGAAGTTGTTCGAATACTTCCCTGCACGTGCGGGCGTGCTACGTTAGATGCGCGGCGGCTCCTGCTGCTTATCAGCGGGGACGTTGAGCGCAATCCTGGTCCTCAGATACGTGGAGCCCAGTGGAACTCTGGGGTCTCTCCCAGGCGAAGCGGGTTGCCCTGGAGAGGAAGCTTCATGAGGACATGGTTTTGTTTTGTCTCTTGCAGGAGACACACCTGGCGTCGGCTGAGTGCGCCGCGCTAAAAATAGGTGGATACCAGCACGTGGGGCAGGCGAGGACGCCTCACGGGGGCGGGGTATCGATTTTGGTTAGAGAGGGAGTGGGTGTAGAGGTGGGCGTTCTAGAAAAGAAGGTTCCGGAGAGAGCGACAGTGACACTGAGGTTCTCAGCCAATGTGAGTCTAACGATCACATCGGCGTATTTCCCCAGGAAGGCAGACGTTTCCAGCGAGTCGCTGGACACCTTGCTGGGAGCAAGCGGGCCATTGGTGGTAGGAGCGGACGTGAACTCACACCATGTGCTGTGGGATCCGTTACGTCCGAGTGACGACAAGGGAGAGTGCATAGTTGACTGGTGCGTGCAGAACGACCTGTTGATTGCCAACACCGGATCGGCCACCAGGCGACAGCCGGGCACGGCCGCACTGTCGTCACCGGACATCACGTTGTGCAGAGACTGCGAGATATCTAACTGGAAGTCCACACTGAGCCCGGACAGTGATCATTATTGGATCACGTTCGATGTGTTCGTGGGCACCAGCCTGGACGTGATTGCTCCCTCCAAACCCGCCGTGCACTGTACGCGTGGAACAAGGCGAGGTGGAATGATTTTAGAAAACAGAGTGACGAGTTCATATTCCGAAGAATGAAGAGGTCGGCCAAGGGCGCGGATGCCATGAACGAGGCGGTGACGAGAGGGATCCGGATGGCCGCAAAGAGGACGATTCCCAAGGGCAAGGGTGTGGCGCCGCCGTTCTGGACGCAGGAGCTGACGAAGCTGGACAAGATGGTACAGGAGTGCAAGAACGAACGGAAGCGGGATGCGCTGATTCGCTGGCGGAGGAAGGTGCTTACTGACACGGCGCTGGGGCGGTGGAAGGAGAATGTAGCAAAGCTGTCGGTTACGGAGTCGGCGAGCTGGAACCTGGTGAAGTCGATATACGCGCCGCGGCCGCTGACGTCGCCGGTGCTGGTGGTGGACGGCCATCCGCTGACCAAGCGCCAGCAGGCGCAGGCATTGGCCCAAATGTACATGGCCAGGTCAACGAAGGCACCACATGCACCAGAAATGAAGATACCGAGCACCAGGCGATGCACATTCCAACCCATCACCGAGGCGGAGCTGGATGTCGCGCTGCGGGAGTTGTCTTCTGGCACGGCGCCGGGCGAGGATGAGATCCACTGTGAGGAGTTGAAGCAGCTAGGCAGGGTATCAAGAAGGTGCATCTTGCGTCTGTTCAACTACAGCTTGCGTACAGGACAGGTGCCAGCCAAGTGGAGGCAAGGGATCATAGTCCCGCTGCTGAAGCCGAACAAGCCAGCGAACAGCATGGCGTCCTTTCGGCCGGTGACGCTTACGAGCACGCTGTGCAAGCTAATGGAACGCATCGTGGCGCGCCGCGTGAGGGACTGCATTGAGGACAAACTGCAGCCACAGCAGGCAGGATTCAGGCCGGCGCGTTCGACGCTAGATACGCTCATGCAGGTGACAAGTGCTGTGCGGCGAAGGAAGGATGGCGAGAAGACGGCGGCGGTGTTCATTGACTATGCGCGCGCCTTCGACTCCGTTGATCACGGCTGCATTGTCAAGGAGCTACTGTCCTTTGGCGTAGAAAAGCATCTGGTAGCGTGGATCGCTGGCTTCCTGAAGGGGCGCACGGCGAAGGTGAGGGTGAACAACGTGTTGTCGGAGGATATCAGCCTCACCTGTGGTGTCCCTCAAGGGTCGGTGCTGGGACCACTGCTGTTCATTGTCACGGTAGATTCGCTGAGCAAGCGACTCAACTGCATCCCTGGGCTGCAGCATGGTTTCTTTGCGGACGACCTCACAATTGTGTGCACAAGCGCTGATCTGAGTGAAATCCAGCAGACCATCCAGCAGGGATTGGACTGCATCACGAACTGGTCGGCGGAGTACTACATGGAGGTGTCGGCGGAGAAGACTGAGTACACGCTATTTGGTGCGCGGGAAACGAACCTTTTGAGTCTGAAAGTAGGAGAGACTGCACTAAGGAGGAACGCACGCCGAAGTTGCTTGGTCTTACCATGCAGCCGCACAAGGGCCTGAGCAAGCATGTGATGTGCATGAAGGCGGCGGCCAACACACGTCTCTTGCAGCTCAGAGCAGTGGCGTCGCCTGAGTGGGGTCCGGATAGGGAGAAGCTGCGCGCATTTTACCTTGCACTGGTACAGGCCAAGATGTGCTACGGAGTTGCGTCGTGGTGGTTCGAGACTTCACTGTCAGATCGAGAGCGGCTGGAGAGGGTTCAGACACAGGCGGCGCACATAGTGGCGGGTATTCCAAAAGCTGCCAACCGGGAGGATGCCCTGCGCGAGGCGCGGCTGAAGCCGATCAACGAGGTGGCACATCGGAGAGCGTTGGAATATTACCTGCGATTGAAGGCCAAAGGTCCAGTGCATGCGAAAGTGGCGGACAGCATCTTCCCGCCCGAACACCCGATCCACGTCAGGCTTGCGAAGGTGCAGCACTTGTACAGCGTCATTGATAGCCCCGAAAAACCACACGACGCGACGGTGTTGCAGTGGGCCAGGCGGGTTCATTTCAACATCACCACGCCGGGCGGCCTCAAGGCGGACGCACCAGAGAAGGACAAGAAGGTGCACACTATGCGACGCGTGCAGCGGTTCAGGGACTTTGACTATCAGGTGTGGACGGACGGGTCGGTGGTGCTAGATGTCTCGTCAGGAGCCGGAGCGCTGGTATACCCGAAGGAAGGTCGGCGTGAGAAGGTGGTGCTGGGAGCTGGGTCGCTTGCCTGCAGCTACCGTGCTGAATGTGTGGCGATGGAAGCAGGCTTGAAGAGGCTCGTGGAAGTCATTGAGCTGAGTAAGACACACAGGACGCGGGTGGTGGCATTCACAGACTCGCTGTCGCTGCTGATGGCGTTGAACACTGGTCCTGCAGCGGTGGAGGACGCGATACTGAGGCGCATCTGGGACCTCATACTGCGCATTGTGCGGCTCCGCGTGTCCGTCAACTTCCAGTTCGTCTTCTCGCATTGCGGTGTGCCACGAAACGAGGCGGCAGACAAGGCAGCTGAGCAGGGAAACGCGAAGCCGCAGTCCTATCCGGCGTGGATCACAGACATCGTCACTGGTGTGGAGAGGCAGGTGCGGAACGAGATGTACAGGGCCTTTGAGGAGGGTCGGATGCCACGCACGCATCGCAGTGCGCTTCTCGATCACGTCCGGCCAGCACCAAAGCACACCAAGGTAGATCGTCTGGGTGAGTCGTTGTTGGCGCAGTTCAGAACGGGCACCTCGAAGCATTTCGGGTGGCTACATAGGGTGCTCACACGCAAGATGGACCAGCTGGAGTGCAGATGGTGCAGCGCCCAGGACGCAACGAGGGACGCAGCAGAGGAACACCCTTCGCCAGTGACAGTGGCAGACAGCGAGGCTGCACCCGACCTTGGGATAGCGACCACGCAGAGCGACCCAATAATCTGCCCGTTATGCAACATGGTCTGTGCGCGTCGGCAGGCAGGTGTAGTGCACCTAGTAAAGATTCATGGTCTGGAGAGGGATTGTGCATTGGCACTGACCAAGAAAGCTAGGCGCGCAGCACTGACGTACAAGAATGGATACACCTGCCATGTGTGCGGGGAGGACTTTGAGCGGCGGGGGTTACTTGTGGAGCACATGGCAACGCACCCACCGGATGTGGTGCCAACTGTCGAGAAACGCCCAAAAAGACCCAGGGAAGACGACACGGCCGACGATGGCAACGCGCTCAAGTGCCCCTGGTGCGCGAAGAAGTATACAGCGCACGCGTGGCTGCGGAAGCACATGTTACAGAAGCACCCGGAGAAGCAGTTGTCGAGAGGAGGCGAAGAGGCTCAAGATGCCCTCGTGAGTGATGGTGAGGCAGAGCAGGAGGAGCAGCAGCAGACGGAATTTGTATGCCAGCAGTGCCATCGCGTCCTCAAGAGCAAGACGTGGCTCACCAGGCACAAGTGCGAACCCACCTCTATCATAAACTCGGAAGACTCGAACGTGGCGGAGCAGTCAGTCACAGCAGCGTGTCCCATTTGTAGCAAGGAGTATCACTATAGGTGGCTGCTGCGGCATATGCTGACGAAGCATCCGGGCCACGACGAGTCATTACGTCCTCAGCCACGCGCGAAGCCCAAGCGAAAGGAGATGAGATCAGAGGCTCAGGCACAGGGTGAAGGGAGTGGGCCATTGGGGTCGGCAGGGGATGGGGACGGGATGCGGAGAGACCGCGGAAACGTCCCCGAGTGGGTCGCCACACTGAAGAGGAAGAAGGGAGAGATTATGTGTGTGGCAGGTGCGGCAGCGCGTACAAACAGTGGTACTCACTGGTTTGGCACACGCGCACGCATCATAAAAACGCTACGACAGTGAAGCGGAAAATGAAGGACGGTACGGTAGCGGTGACACCCCTCTTGCAACGATCACTCCAATGCCCATACTGCCCAATGAAGTGTGCGCTAAAACAGTACCTCACAATGCACCTGCAGGCGAAGCATGGCCAACCGAGACGGGAGGCCAGGCACAACTCGCTGAAGGTTGAGTGCAGGGAGTCTGCGGCGCACCTCCTGGAGTGCCCAAGCTTGCGAGAACTAAGGAAGAAGCACGGTCTGGAAACCCTGAAGGACGGGGAGTTGTTCTTCAGTGCTCAACTGGCCAGCTTCTTGAAGGAACTCTTCAAGCTGGAGAGCCCATCCGCCCCCACACCTGATGAACCAAAATTGAGACCTGCTCGAGCCGTAAAAAGGCATCGCTCGCCCACGGAGCTGGATACCACCTACCCCCCCTCTGCGGTAGCGAAGCGGATTGGGGTGTGCACTGCAAGAGGCATGCGAAAGCGTGTCCGGGAAGCCGACTCGCCATCCAAGGCAATCTGCTTCAAAGTTCCGCTGGATGAAGCGAGGATGAGATCGGGGCTGCGTTCAACGTCCCCTGCTGGTCTGCAGAGTCGGGGGAGCAGCCGTGAGTCTAGCGCAGCACGAGCAGATTAAAAGCACAATGAAAAAAAAAAAAAAACAAGGAAATATCCTGGTGACGCCGGCCGCCTCATCGTGGCGCCAGGGTCTAGTACTCTGTCTAGGAGGAAGCCAAGCGCCCGCACCATGCCCGGTCCGACAGGACTGGGGCGGGCAAGAGGCTGACGGCTACCAGAGAGGAAGTATGCAGCACCACCGGCACTCTGGGTGAATGAAGTTGTTCGAATACTTCCCTGCACGTGCGGGCGTGCTACGTTAGATGCGCGGCGGCTCCTGCTGCTTATCAGCGGGGACGTTGAGCGCAATCCTGGTCCTCAGATACGTGGAGCCCAGTGGAACTCTGGGGTCTCTCCCAGGCGAAGCGGGTTGCCCTGGAGAGGAAGCTTCATGAGGACATGGTTTTGTTTTGTCTCTTGCAGGAGACACACCTGGCGTCGGCTGAGTGCGCCGCGCTAAAAATAGGTGGATACCAGCACGTGGGGCAGGCGAGGACGCCTCACGGGGGCGGGGTATCGATTTTGGTTAGAGAGGGAGTGGGTGTAGAGGTGGGCGTTCTAGAAAAGAAGGTTCCGGAGAGAGCGACAGTGACACTGAGGTTCTCAGCCAATGTGAGTCTAACGATCACATCGGCGTATTTCCCAGGAAGGCAGACGTTTCCAGCGAGTCGCTGGACACCTTGCTGGGAGCAAGCGGGCCATTGGTGGTAGGAGCGGACGTGAACTCACACCATGTGCTGTGGGATCCGTTACGTCCGAGTGACGACAAGGGAGAGTGCATAGTTGACTGGTGCGTGCAGAACGACCTGTTGATTGCCAACACCGGATCGGCCACCAGGCGACAGCCGGGCACGGCCGCACTGTCGTCACCGGACATCACGTTGTGCAGAGACTGCGAGATATCTAACTGGAAGTCCACACTGAGCCCGGACAGTGATCATTATTGGATCACGTTCGATGTGTTCGTGGGCACCAGCCTGGACGTGATTGCTCCCTCCAAACCCGCCCGTGCACTGTACGCGTGGAACAAGGCGAGGTGGAATGATTTTAGAAAACAGAGTGACGAGTTCATATTCCGAAGAATGAAGAGGTCGGCCAAGGGCGCGGATGCCATGAACGAGGCGGTGACGAGAGGGATCCGGATGGCCGCAAAGAGGACGATTCCCAAGGGCAAGGTGTGGCGCCGCCGTTCTGGACGCAGGAGCTGACGAAGCTGGACAAGATGGTACAGGAGTGCAAGAACGAACGGAAGCGGGATGCGCTGATTCGCTGGCGGAGGAAGGTGCTTACTGACACGGCGCTGGGCGGTGGAAGGAGAATGTAGCAAAGCTGTCGGTTACGGAGTCGGCGAGCTGGAACCTGGTGAAGTCGATATACGCGCCGCGGCCGCTGACGTCGCCGGTGCTGGTGGTGGACGGCCATCCGCTGACCAAGCGCCAGCAGGCGCAAGCATTGGCCCAAATGTACATGGCCAGGTCAACGAAGGCACCACATGCACCAGAAATGAAGATACCGAGCACCAGGCGATGCACATTCCAACCCATCACCGAGGCGGAGCTGGATGTCGCGCTGCGGGAGTTGTCTTCTGGCACGGCGCCGGGCGAGGATGAGATCCACTGTGAGGAGTTGAAGCAGCTAGGCAGGGTATCAAGAAGGTGCATCTTGCGTCTGTTCAACTACAGCTTGCGTACAGGACAGGTGCCAGCCAAGTGGAGGCAAGGGATCATAGTCCCGCTGCTGAAGCCGAACAAGCCAGCGAACAGCATGGCGTCCTTTCGGCCGGTGACGCTTACGAGCACGCTGTGCAAGCTAATGGAACGCATCGTGGCGCGCCGCGTGAGGGACTGCATTGAGGACAAACTGCAGCCACAGCAGGCAGGATTCAGGCCGGCGCGTTCGACGCTAGATACGCTCATGCAGGTGACAAGTGCTGTGCGGCGAAGGAAGGATGGCGAGAAGACGGCGGCGGTGTTCATTGACTATGCGCGCGCCTTCGACTCCGTTGATCACGGCTGCATTGTCAAGGAGCTACTGTCCTTTGGCGTAGAAAAGCATCTGGTAGCGTGGATCGCTGGCTTCCTGAAGGGGCGCACGGCGAAGGTGAGGGTGAACAACGTGTTGTCGGAGGATATCAGCCTCACCTGTGGTGTCCCTCAAGGGTCGGTGCTGGGACCACTGCTGTTCATTGTCACGGTAGATTCGCTGAGCAAGCGACTCAACTGCATCCCTGGGCTGCAGCATGGTTTCTTTGCGGACGACCTCACAATTGTGTGCACAAGCGCTGATCTGAGTGAAATCCAGCAGACCATCCAGCAGGGATTGGACTGCATCACGAACTGGTCGGCGGAGTACTACATGGAGGTGTCGGCGGAGAAGACTGAGTACACGCTATTTGGTGCGCGGGAAACGAACCTTTTGAGTCTGAAAGTAGGAGAGACTGCACTAAAGGAGGAACGCACGCCGAAGTTGCTTGGTCTTACCATGCAGCCGCACAAGGGCCTGAGCAAGCATGTGATGTGCATGAAGGCGGCGGCCAACACACGTCTCTTGCAGCTCAGAGCAGTGGCGTCGCCTGAGTGGGGTCCGGATAGGGAGAAGCTGCGCGCATTTTACCTTGCACTGGTACAGGCCAAGATGTGCTACGGAGTTGCGTCGTGGTGGTTCGAGACTTCACTGTCAGATCGAGAGCGGCTGGAGAGGGTTCAGACACAGGCGGCGCACATAGTGGCGGGTATTCCAAAAGCTGCCAACCGGGAGGATGCCCTGCGCGAGGCGCGGCTGAAGCCGATCAACGAGGTGGCACATCGGAGAGCGTTGGAATATTACCTGCGATTGAAGGCCAAAGGTCCAGTGCATGCGAAAGTGGCGGACAGCATCTTCCCGCCCGAACACCCGATCCACGTCAGGCTTGCGAAGGTGCAGCACTTGTACAGCGTCATTGATAGCCCCGAAAAACCACACGACGCGACGGTGTTGCAGTGGGCCAGGCGGGTTCATTTCAACATCACCACGCCGGGCGGCCTCAAGGCGGACGCACCAGAGAAGGACAAGAAGGTGCACACTATGCGACGCGTGCAGCGGTTCAGGGACTTTGACTATCAGGTGTGGACGGACGGGTCGGTGGTGCTAGATGTCTCGTCAGGAGCCGGAGCGCTGGTATACCCGAAGGAAGGTCGGCGTGAGAAGGTGGTGCTGGGAGCTGGGTCGCTTGCCTGCAGCTACCGTGCTGAATGTGTGGCGATGGAAGCAGGCTTGAAGAGGCTCGTGGAAGTCATTGAGCTGAGTAAGACACACAGGACGCGGGTGGTGGCATTCACAGACTCGCTGTCGCTGCTGATGGCGTTGAACACTGGTCCTGCAGCGGTGGAGGACGCGATACTGAGGCGCATCTGGGACCTCATACTGCGCATTGTGCGGCTCCGCGTGTCCGTCAACTTCCAGTTCGTCTTCTCGCATTGCGGTGTGCCACGAAACGAGGCGGCAGACAAGGCAGCTGAGCAGGGAAACGCGAAGCCGCAGTCCTATCCGGCGTGGATCACAGACATCGTCACTGGTGTGGAGAGGCAGGTGCGGAACGAGATGTACAGGGCCTTTGAGGAGGGTCGGATGCCACGCACGCATCGCAGTGCGCTTCTCGATCACGTCCGGCCAGCACCAAAGCACACCAAGGTAGATCGTCTGGGTGAGTCGTTGTTGGCGCAGTTCAGAACGGGCACCTCGAAGCATTTCGGGTGGCTACATAGGGTGCTCACACGCAAGATGGACCAGCTGGAGTGCAGATGGTGCAGCGCCCAGGACGCAACGAGGGACGCAGCAGAGGAACACCCTTCGCCAGTGACAGTGGCAGACAGCGAGGCTGCACCCGACCTTGGGATAGCGACCACGCAGAGCGACCCAATAATCTGCCCGTTATGCAACATGGTCTGTGCGCGTCGGCAGGCAGGTGTAGTGCACCTAGTAAAGATTCATGGTCTGGAGAGGGATTGTGCATTGGCACTGACCAAGAAAGCTAGGCGCGCAGCACTGACGTACAAGAATGGATACACCTGCCATGTGTGCGGGGAGGACTTTGAGCGGCGGGGGTTACTTGTGGAGCACATGGCAACGCACCCACCGGATGTGGTGCCAACTGTCGAGAAACGCCCAAAAAGACCCAGGGAAGACGACACGGCCGACGATGGCAACGCGCTCAAGTGCCCCTGGTGCGCGAAGAAGTATACAGCGCACGCGTGGCTGCGGAAGCACATGTTACAGAAGCACCCGGAGAAGCAGTTGTCGAGAGGAGGCGAAAGGCTCAAGATGCCTCGTGAGTGATGGGTGAGGCAGAGCAGGAGGAGCAGCAGCAGACGGAATTTGTATGCCAGCAGTGCCATCGCGTCCTCAAGAGCAAGACGTGGCTCACCAGGCACAAGTGCGAACCACCTCTATCATAAACTCGGAAGACTCGAACGTGGCGGAGCAGTCAGTCACAGCAGCGTGTCCCATTTGTAGCAAGGAGTATCACTATAGGTGGCTGCTGCGGCATATGCTGACGAAGCATCCGGGCCACGACGAGTCATTACGTCCTCAGCCGCGCGAAGCCCAAGCGAAAGGAGATGAGATCAGAGGCTCAGGCACAGGGTGAAGGGAGTGGGCCATTGGGGTCGGCAGGGGATGGGGACGGGGATGCGGAGAGACCGCGGAAACGTCCCCGAGTGGGTCGCCACACTGAAGAGGAAGAAGGGAGAGATTATGTGTGTGGCAGGTGCGGCAGCGCGTACAAACAGTGGTACTCACTGGTTTGGCACACGCGCACGCATCAAAAACGCTACGACAGTGAAGCGGAAAATGAAGGACGGTACGGTAGCGGTGACACCCCTCTTGCAACGATCACTCCAATGCCCATACTGCCCAATGAAGTGTGCGCTAAAACAGTACCTCACAATGCACCTGCAGGCGAAGCATGGCCAACCGAGACGGAGGCCAGGCACAACTCGCTGAAGGTTGAGTGCAGGGAGTCTGCGGCGCACCTCCTGGAGTGCCCAAGCTTGCGAGAACTAAGGAAGAAGCACGGTCTGGAAACCCTGAAGGACGGGGAGTTGTTCTTCAGTGCTCAACTGGCCAGCTTCTTGAAGGAACTCTTCAAGCTGGAGAGCCCATCCGCCCCCACACCTGATGAACCAAAATTGAGACCTGCTCGAGCCGTAAAAAGGCATCGCTCGCCCACGGAGCTGGATACCACCTACCCCCCCTCTGCGGTAGCGAAGCGGATTGGGGTGTGCACTGCAAGAGGCATGCGAAAGCGTGTCCGGGAAGCCGACTCGCCATCCAAGGCAATCTGCTTCAAAGTTCCGCTGGATGAAGCGAGGATGAGATCGGGGCTGCGTTCAACGTCCCCTGCTGGTCTGCAGAGTCGGGGAGCAGCCGTGAGTCTAGCGCAGCACGAGCAGATTAAAAGCACAATGAAAAAAAAAAAAAAAAAACAAGGAAATATCCCTGGTGACGCCGGCCGCCTCATCGTGGCGCCAGGGTCTAGTACTCTGTCTAGAGGAAGCCAAGCGCCCCGCACCATGCCCGGTCCGACAGGACTGGGGCGGGCAAGAGGCTGACGGCTACCAGAGAGGAAGTATGCAGCACCACCGGCACTCTGGGGTGAATGAAGTTGTTCGAATACTTCCCTGCACGTGCGGGCGTGCTACGTTAGATGCGCGGCGGCTCCTGCTGCTTATCAGCGGGGACGTTGAGCGCAATCCTGGTCCTCAGATACGTGGAGCCCAGTGGAACTCTGGGGGTCTCTCCCAGGCGAAGCGGTTGCCCTGGAGAGAAGCTTCATGAGGACATGGTTTTGTTTTGTCTCTTGCAGGAGACACCTGGCGTCGGCTGAGTGCGCCGCGCTAAAAATAGGTGGATACCAGCACGTGGGGCAGGCGAGGACGCCTCACGGGGCGGGGTATCGATTTTGGTTAGAGAGGAGTGGGTGTAGAGGTGGGCGTTCTAGAAAAGAAGGTTCCGGAGAGAGCGACAGTGACACTGAGGTTCTCAGCCAATGTGAGTCTAACGATCACATCGGCGTATTTTCCCAGGAAGGCAGACGTTTCCAGCGAGTCGCTGGACACCTTGCTGGGAGCAAGCGGGCCATTGGTGGTAGGAGCGGACGTGAACTCACACCATGTGCTGTGGGATCCGTTACGTCCGAGTGACGACAAGGGAGAGTGCATAGTTGACTGGTGCGTGCAGAACGACCTGTTGATTGCCAACACCGGATCGGCCACCAGGCGACAGCCGGGCACGGCCGCACTGTCGTCACCGGACATCACGTTGTGCAGAGACTGCGAGATATCTAACTGGAAGTCCACACTGAGCCCGGACAGTGATCATTATTGGATCACGTTCGATGTGTTCGTGGGCACCAGCCTGGACGTGATTGCTCCCTCCAAACCCGCCCGTGCACTGTACGCGTGGAACAAGGCGAGGTGGAATGATTTTAGAAAACAGAGTGACGAGTTCATATTCCGAAGAATGAAGAGGTCGGCCAAGGGCGCGGATGCCATGAACGAGGCGGTGACGAGAGGGATCCGGATGGCCGCAAAGAGGACGATTCCCAAGGGCAAGGGTGTGGCGCCGCCGTTCTGGACGCAGGAGCTGACGAAGCTGGACAAGATGGTACAGGAGTGCAAGAACGAACGGAAGCGGGATGCGCTGATTCGCTGGCGGAGGAAGGTGCTTACTGACACGGCGCTGGGGCGGTGGAAGGAGAATGTAGCAAAGCTGTCGGTTACGGAGTCGGCGAGCTGGAACCTGGTGAAGTCGATATACGCGCCGCGGCCGCTGACGTCGCCGGTGCTGGTGTGGACGGCCATCCGCTGACCAAGCGCCAGCAGGCGCAAGCATTGGCCCAAATGTACATGGCCAGGTCAACGAAGGCACCACATGCACCAGAAATGAAGATACCGAGCACCAGGCGATGCACATTCCAACCCATCACCGAGGCGGAGCTGGATGTCGCGCTGCGGGAGTTGTCTTCTGGCACGGCGCCGGGCGAGGATGAGATCCACTGTGAGGAGTTGAAGCAGCTAGGCAGGGTATCAAGAAGTGCATCTTGCGTCTGTTCAACTACAGCTTGCGTACAGGACAGGTGCCAGCCAAGTGGAGGCAAGGGATCATAGTCCCGCTGCTGAAGCCGAACAAGCCAGCGAACAGCATGGCGTCCTTTCGGCCGGTGACGCTTACGAGCACGCTGTGCAAGCTAATGGAACGCATCGTGGCGCGCCGCGTGAGGGACTGCATTGAGGACAAACTGCAGCCACAGCAGGCAGGATTCAGGCCGGCGCGTTCGACGCTAGATACGCTCATGCAGGTGACAAGTGCTGTGCGGCGAAGGAAGGATGGCGAGAAGACGGCGGCGGTGTTCATTGACTATGCGCGCGCCTTCGACTCCGTTGATCACGGCTGCATTGTCAAGGAGCTACTGTCCTTTGGCGTAGAAAAGCATCTGGTAGCGTGGATCGCTGGCTTCCTGAAGGGGCGCACGGCGAAGGTGAGGGTGAACAACGTGTTGTCGGAGGATATCAGCCTCACCTGTGGTGTCCCTCAAGGGTCGGTGCTGGGACCACTGCTGTTCATTGTCACGGTAGATTCGCTGAGCAAGCGACTCAACTGCATCCCTGGGCTGCAGCATGGTTTCTTTGCGGACGACCTCACAATTGTGTGCACAAGCGCTGATCTGAGTGAAATCCAGCAGACCATCCAGCAGGGATTGGACTGCATCACGAACTGGTCGGCGGAGTACTACATGGAGGTGTCGCGGAGAAGACTGAGTACACGCTATTTGGTGCGCGGGAAACGAACCTTTTGAGTCTGAAAGTAGGAGAGACTGCACTAAAGGAGGAACGCACGCCGAAGTTGCTTGGTCTTACCATGCAGCCGCACAAGGGCCTGAGCAAGCATGTGATGTGCATGAAGGCGGCGGCCAACACACGTCTCTTGCAGCTCAGAGCAGTGGCGTCGCCTGAGTGGGGTCCGGATAGGGAGAAGCTGCGCGCATTTTACCTTGCACTGGTACAGGCCAAGATGTGCTACGGAGTTGCGTCGTGGTGGTTCGAGACTTCACTGTCAGATCGAGAGCGGCTGGAGAGGGTTCAGACACAGGCGGCGCACATAGTGGCGGGTATTCCAAAAGCTGCCAACCGGGAGGATGCCCTGCGCGAGGCGCGGCTGAAGCCGATCAACGAGGTGGCACATCGGAGAGCGTTGGAATATTACCTGCGATTGAAGGCCAAAGGTCCAGTGCATGCGAAAGTGGCGGACAGCATCTTCCCGCCCGAACACCCGATCCACGTCAGGCTTGCGAAGGTGCAGCACTTGTACAGCGTCATTGATAGCCCCGAAAAACCACACGACGCGACGGTGTTGCAGTGGGCCAGGCGGGTTCATTTCAACATCACCACGCCGGGCGGCCTCAAGGCGGACGCACCAGAGAAGGACAAGAAGGTGCACACTATGCGACGCGTGCAGCGGTTCAGGGACTTTGACTATCAGGTGTGGACGGACGGGTCGGTGGTGCTAGATGTCTCGTCAGGAGCCGGAGCGCTGGTATACCCGAAGGAAGGTCGGCGTGAGAAGGTGGTGCTGGGAGCTGGGTCGCTTGCCTGCAGCTACCGTGCTGAATGTGTGGCGATGGAAGCAGGCTTGAAGAGGCTCGTGGAAGTCATTGAGCTGAGTAAGACACACAGGACGCGGGTGGTGGCATTCACAGACTCGCTGTCGCTGCTGATGGCGTTGAACACTGGTCCTGCAGCGGTGGAGGACGCGCGATACTGAGGCGCATCTGGGACCTCATACTGCGCATTGTGCGGCTCCGCGTGTCCGTCAACTTCCAGTTCGTCTTCTCGCATTGCGGTGTGCCACGAAACGAGGCGGCAGACAAGGCAGCTGAGCAGGGAAACGCGAAGCCGCAGTCCTATCCGGCGTGGATCACAGACATCGTCACTGGTGTGGAGAGGCAGGTGCGGAACGAGATGTACAGGGCCTTTGAGGAGGGTCGGATGCCACGCACGCATCGCAGTGCGCTTCTCGATCACGTCCGGCCAGCACCAAAGCACACCAAGGTAGATCGTCTGGGTGAGTCGTTGTTGGCGCAGTTCAGAACGGGCACCTCGAAGCATTTCGGGTGGCTACATAGGGTGCTCACACGCAAGATGGACCAGCTGGAGTGCAGATGGTGCAGCGCCCAGGACGCAACGAGGGACGCAGCAGAGGAACACCCTTCGCCAGTGACAGTGGCAGACAGCGAGGCTGCACCCGACCTTGGGATAGCGACCACGCAGAGCGACCCAATAATCTGCCCGTTATGCAACATGGTCTGTGCGCGTCGGCAGGCAGGTGTAGTGCACCTAGTAAAGATTCATGGTCTGGAGAGGGATTGTGCATTGGCACTGACCAAGAAAGCTAGGCGCGCAGCACTGACGTACAAGAATGGATACACCTGCCATGTGTGCGGGGAGGACTTTGAGCGGCGGGGGTTACTTGTGGAGCACATGGCAACGCACCCACCGGATGTGGTGCCAACTGTCGAGAAACGCCCAAAAAGACCCAGGGAAGACGACACGGCCGACGATGGCAACGCGCTCAAGTGCCCCTGGTGCGCGAAGAAGTATACAGCGCACGCGTGGCTGCGGAAGCACATGTTACAGAAGCACCCGGAGAAGCAGTTGTCGAGAGGAGGCGAAGAGGCTCAAGATGCCCTCGTGAGTGATGGTGAGGCAGAGCAGGAGGAGCAGCAGCAGACGGAATTTGTATGCCAGCAGTGCCATCGCGTCCTCAAGAGCAAGACGTGGCTCACCAGGCACAAGTGCGAACCCACCTCTATCATAAACTCGGAAGACTCGAACGTGGCGGAGCAGTCAGTCACAGCAGCGTGTCCCATTTGTAGCAAGGAGTATCACTATAGGTGGCTGCTGCGGCATATGCTGACGAAGCATCCGGGCCACGACGAGTCATTACGTCCTCAGCCACGCGCGAAGCCCAAGCGAAAGGAGATGAGATCAGAGGCTCAGGCACAGGGTGAAGGGAGTGGGCCATTGGGGTCGGCAGGGGATGGGGACGGGGATGCGGAGAGACCGCGGAAACGTCCCCGAGTGGGTCGCCACACTGAAGAGGAAGAAGGGAGAGATTATGTGTGTGGCAGGTGCGGCAGCGCGTACAAACAGTGGTACTCACTGGTTTGGCACACGCGCACGCATCATAAAAACGCTACGACAGTGAAGCGGAAAATGAAGGACGGTACGGTAGCGGTGACACCCCTCTTGCAACGATCACTCCAATGCCCATACTGCCCAATGAAGTGTGCGCTAAAACAGTACCTCACAATGCACCTGCAGGCGAAGCATGGCCAACCGAGACGGGAGGCCAGGCACAACTCGCTGAAGGTTGAGTGCAGGGAGTCTGCGGCGCACCTCCTGGAGTGCCCAAGCTTGCGAGAACTAAGGAAGAAGCACGGTCTGGAAACCCTGAAGGACGGGGAGTTGTTCTTCAGTGCTCAACTGGCCAGCTTCTTGAAACTCTTCAAGCTGGAGAGCCCATCCGCCCCCACACCTGATGAACCAAAATTGAGACCTGCTCGAGCCGTAAAAAGGCATCGCTCGCCCACGGAGCTGGATACCACCTACCCCCCCTCTGCGGTAGCGAAGCGGATTGGGGGTGTGCACTGCAAGAGGCATGCGAAAGCGTGTCCGGGAAGCCGACTCGCCATCCAAGGCAATCTGCTTCAAAGTTCCGCTGGATGAAGCGAGGATGAGATCGGGGCTGCGTTCAACGTCCCTGCTGGTCTGCAGAGTCGGGGGAGCAGCAGCCGTGAGTCTAGCGCAGCACGAGCAGATTAAAAGCACAATGAAAAAAAAAAAAAAAAAAAACAAGGAAATATCCCTGGTGACGCCGGCCGCCTCATCGTGGCGCCAGGGTCTAGTACTCTGTCTAGGAGGAAGCCAAGCGCCCGCACCATGCCCGGTCCGACAGGACTGGGGCGGGCAAGAGGCTGACGGCTACCAGAGAGGAAGTATGCAGCACCACCGGCACTCTGGGGTGAATGAAGTTGTTCGAATACTTCCCTGCACGTGCGGGCGTGCTACGTTAGA
>SOPI01000052.1:0-132500 GCA_021307395.1 Trypanosoma vivax | reverse complement strand
CACTGCTTTAACGGAGCATATCAGCACGCACGCACAAAGCAGTCTAAAGAGTATAGTGTGCACAAAGAAAATCTTGTGGCATAGCGGAAAAGATTTGAACAGGTTCAGCGACATAAAGCAGCAGTCGCCATAAAGCACACGGCTATCCAGCACTCCAGAGACAACAACAAAGGAGTGAGTGAGTGAGTACACATGGCCCCATCTCGTTCAACACATCCTCACTCGCACATACAGCTTCTCCCTCGCGTCTACAACACGCACATCCGTGGTTAATGCACTCAAGAAAAGGTGCCTTGTTAGCAAAGCCTGCATGGAGCACAGACGTCCATTCAGGGAGTGGCTCTGTTATCCATTCCTCCGGAATTGGAATAATAGCGTCTGCAACACAGGGACTAGCAGCCAAGAGCCTCTTGCACATACACATCCAAGGGAGGAGTGCGACCAGTTATAAGAAGAACTTGCATCTTGTAAATGGTATGCATTCACGATTTCATTGCCAACAAGAAAGAAAAAGGAAAGGGAAAGGAAATGAAAGATAAGGGGTGGTGAGACAGAAAGGGAAAGTGACGCGGTTGAATGGTACGAACGGGCAAAATTGCAACAAAGTCTCCTGTTCGGCATGTGCTTGGCAGTTGTGTGTAGGTCCGTGCACTTTGCGTCAGCATTTGCACGAAAAAAAAAGGAGCTACATATCCACTGGCCACGACCAACGTCAATCAGATAGAAGAGATTCCACTACAAGAAACGTTCGCTCACCAACTCTACGAGGAGCACTCACGCACACGCACACACGAACGCCGCGTCATCTTTCAATCGACAAAACGCCAGTCTTCACACGCCTGACATACCTACTCAAAAACCTGCCCTTTATCTGTGGAAGCAACTAAGCATTGCCTATAGCTTTCATCCGCCACGGCGATGCAACACAAAACACAACAGGTTAGTTCGTTGTGCCTGTGGAAAACGCCTTTTACAGATTGAAAAGGCAAAAAAGGACAAAGAACGTTTGATAGCAATCTACTCAATGATTCGCAACAGCGGAGTTTCTTCAGTAATATCAAAGACGTAAAATTGTATAACGTGTCTTAACATTGTTAACTAAGCGCCGCACAACAACCAATATTAAAATAAGAAAGAGGTGACAGCAAGATACAGATAAACTCGCGCATCTTCTTTAACATTAATTATGATGATAGAGGTCTTGGTGTCAAAACACCGCAGCTTGCGTGGCGAATGCAGACACTGCGGTGGTGGTGACATTTGAAGCTCAAGGAAGGTACATATCCAGGAAAAGTCAAGGCACTGTCGTTCTCTACTAGGAAAACACCAACTACCGGCACGCCTAGCACATGCTCCCAGTTCCACACGTTCACAAATAATCCCGATGAAAAAAAAAAAAAAAACCGAGACAGGTCTTACGAGCATTATTTGCCCTAGGGGCGTTAAAAGAAGGTGTGCCTGTGCATGTTGCTTTGCGTACAGGCTTGTTACGATGGCTGAGAGAGTGCTTTGCATGCAAAACAAGCACAAACAATAACAGCAGCGCACGCCCCTGATTACCACGTCGCGTTATATGAGCTCAGCGCACATCACTTCGCGTTAAGGCAAAGGATAAGCGCCGCGAGCAGATCATCAAAAAGTTTCACAGCGTACTGGTCCACTTCCGTCTCCCAAAAGACTTGCTCCGCGTCATGCGCAGCCTGCCGCCCAACATACACCTCGTCGGTCTCACCTTTTTTTTTCTTAACTTCTGTGCGGTCACACCTTTGCCGCCTCTCAAACAGTTGTGCGTCGGGGTGCTGCACGTACACGATCTCCCACCGCATGTTTTTGGAGAAATCATCCCAGTCTTGGAACTCGCGCCTCAGAATGGCCTTCAGCTTCAGCAGCTTGCCCGTCTCGGTGTGGTGGCTGCGTGCTTTTGTTGCCTGCAGCAGGACAATGGTCTTCGGTTGATGGGCATCACAACTATGTTCTGTGTTCTCCGCCACTCTCTCGCCTGACGTGCCGTGACCCTCGACAAAAAAGAAACCGTCAGCCACAGGGAAATTGTCAACAGACGGTTTGTACAGCACGTAGTACTCGCACTTCTTAACGAAACTATTCTCCGCCGTTCCCAGGCACTCGCTGCTTTGTAGATGAAGCTGCTTCTTGTTGAACTTGGCAAGCGCGCTCTTCTTGCGTTCCTCGCCATCACGCTGCAGATACACGAGCTTATCAACAACAACTTCTGTCACGTCGCTGTAGCAGAAAGCATCGAACGCCAAAAGCTCCAACAAAACAGCTGAACGACAGTCTGCAGACACAAGTCCGCCAAGCAACACCCAGTTCTCTTTCACTATCTGGAGCATTCTGCGATGAACTTTTTCGCGTATATCCGATGAAAGGGGAACACACCTGTATGTCTCATCGCTTAAACTTCCAGGAACACGAACCAATTTAATAAGCTTATGTGATACATGGTCGGATTGCCACTCGCTGCCCATCCTCAGAATGTCCATGTAGGGTGCCTTGTTGTTAAGAGTTATGGCATTAATCGCCTTGTCAATCTGGTTGTGTCTGGATTCATATGAATCAGCGTCAAGCACAAAGCGGGGCAGTGGGCCAACAGTCTCAATGCGTTCATCCAGGACTTTCAACTGCTCTTTCAGTTTTTTTTCCGCATTCAACAACATGCCCGCGTTATTCTCAAATCCTTCAGGCAAGCCGCGCAGCACCCTCCACGCAACAAACGCCTCCAGGTCACGCTTATCGTCACAGTTCACATAAATCAATTTACCATTCCTGTCCTTCATCCACATTTCGTAGTGGCTTACGTCGGGCGACGTCAGAACAACGGTGGGCCAAAATTTTGTCGGAAGCTCTTTAGAAGGAACCTCTCCCTTTTCACTGATGTCCACAATGACAAAGCCTCTTTTACAAGATGCCATCTTCTTAATTTTTGACACAGCAGCACGCTGATCCGAGTACAAAACACGTCCGGGCACACCGGGTCTCGCGTTGTGTATCACATAAGCGCTGTCACGAACAAAGTACGCCACAACGTCAAGCAGCCCACCCTCGTAGTGAAGCAGCTGGTGGAGCAGGAAGGAGCCGCACGCGAATGACTTGCCAATGCCAGGCGTGCCAATCACAATGCACGACCTGGGTTTCACAAGCCTCCTCTCGATATACCATGCACGCATTTTCTCTTCCACAATGTACCACACGCGCACAACCTCGCGGCGAATGTACACGTCCTCGCTCTTCTGTGCGTTGAAGACTCCACCTCTCCCTACTTCAGCATTGTTGTCAACATTCGCTGTCTCGTTCCTGAATTGCGTGTACGGCCAGCCGTCCTCGGAAGACAGCACCATAATCTCAAGCTTGCCGTTCCGAGGCGCCTGCTTGCCGACATCACGCGGCGATGGATTGTAATTCACCTCATCATATGACCACACGTTCTCTGGAAGGCCGTCAACAACGCGCATGCCAAGCGGGCTGCCTTCCTGCCCAGACAACACGTGGCTCCACCTCGCACTCACCACGGACTCGAAGGCGCCAGGTATCATCTTCCCTGCTTCGCTCTCGGGCATCACAACTCGCTCTCTCATCTCAGCGTCCTTCGCAGCATTAAACGCAATATCCAGAAGACCACAAACCGTGTTCCACAGCCCGTCATCCGCCAACTCATCTCTCACTGTGCGCTTGGCGTCGGCATTTTCATCAACACCACCCCACTGGAGGAGACCCGTTATTCGATGTCTTCTGAGCAGTGGAACAGCCCTGTAAACAAGCGCGTACGTTTGACACTCAGGAAGGCTCAAGATCATCTCACGCAGGTCCGCATCGGGAATGAACCGCTCTGGTCGCTGGATCACCACGTCCATCCTCACGTCGCCGTCAATATCTGTTCCACGATGGCGAACACGCTCAAGACACTCGCTCAGCAGCATAACGTTGTCAGGCGGTCGAGCACCACGCAGCAAAACGTCCGCCACGTCGCTGTTCAGCGTCCACGTCGTGGAGCCGCTCGAAGCACGACACAAAAAAGGAAGCGTTCGATGATAGAGGCGTAGCTGGCTGGTCCACACGTGAGCGCTGACACGCGCGTGGCGCACACCCGCGAACCGCAGAGAGTGCCTGAAGACAGAAAACATCGTTTAGTGACTCGATAAGAAGCAGCGCTTTTCTTTGGTGCGTGTTGCTTGAGAAACGTATTGTGAGGGGAGTAGAGCAGGAAGTGGTGTGGAAATAACTGCCGCATTTGGTGGACGCAACAAAACAGGACCATGATGGTGGATAGGAACAGTTCATGCTCCTGTGTTCGCGCACACGTGCTATGCAAGTGCAAATGTTAGAGAGATAGTGAGAGTGACACATACACGGCACATTTCAGGGTGTGCAGGTGCGATGCGTAGTGCACTCGGCAACAGGACAAAAAATAGTTAAACGCATGTGGACACTACGCGGAAGCCTGGGCCATCGCTCGCCCGTACCGCCGCACGCAGGCACACTCGTGGTGCCTCCGCGCATCAGCCCTTGTTTTTACTTGCATGTCACGCAGCAGCCTCAGGTTGGGGACTACGGAATCGTGGCCTTGGATTCATCAATGAGAAAACGAAAACCATCAAGCAAGCCACAGGCACACAACCCGTTGTGCATACAGACACATGTGTGCGCAGGTGTTGCCTCAGGCCTTCCTTCGTACGGCCACCACTGGTCCCGTCAATCCCATGACCGCCAATGGCAACGCTTTGGCTTTGGGACTGCACAAGAGTAGACAAGCTGGGCCTCAGTCATTTACTGCTGTGAAATGTATGGCAACACTGTAAAACGCAAACTGGCCAGAACGAAGCGTCGCAGCCTGCTGTGTTTCGTCAGCCATTTAGCTGCACGGATGTTGTGAACAGCTATCGCAATGCTTCGTGGATCTGCGTACAAGTAAAATGTGGGAGTGGACAGCCTTCGCCTGAAAATGATGTCGCGCGGTATCATCGACGCTCGCGTCGGATAGGCTCCCGGTGCGGACCAGCAGGAGAGTCATGGCGTCCCCAGCATAAATGATGCACCCGCCCGAGTGGAAAGAGCGACATCAAACCGACTGCCGTTCCTTCTCATAAACGACAATACGCGCGTATGAGTGGGAGGAAGACCTCCTGAACCGGGCACTGGGTCACAATCGAGCCTCGAGTTACCCGAGCCACGGAACACCATCTTTCCGCACAGCTACTCAGTAGGGCGTCTGGGTTAAACTGCATCATGATACGACTCTCTCAATCACACGCAGGTATGCATTGGGCCCGGACCAACAAAGGCTGGTGTATCGTCTCCGAGAGGGATGGCCAGGATGCTCCTGCACGTCAGCGTTCCGCCAGGTCTCCATGAGAGAGTGTCCTCAGTCATATTCCATTCACACATAACAACCCGAGCGGTTCAGAAAAGAGTAAGGCTGCGTACACAATGAAACGTAGTGCAATGGCAGTGCAAGCGACTCCTCGCAACGCGCCACGGAGGAACTCCATTCCCCTCGCCCGCATAGGTTGCGAGAACAGCGGGAAGCGTCGGACAGCGCGCTGTGTTCGTTGTTCCAGTGCCGGTGATGGACCGCCACTGCAGAAGAGTGTGCCACACGCGCGCTTCTCAATGCCCTAACACCGCGCTACTGCAAGGATGCTCTGCAGCGCTGACGTTACAAAGTTGAGCAACACACTTGAAATGCGTAAGTAAACTCCGTGTGGCACTTCCACCATTGTCGCCACAGGTCAGTATGCCGCCGAGCAAAAGTCAGAGAACACAGCGCAAGATACCGCTCCCCGCCACACAATGCCAAGAAACAACAAGCGCTCCGCACACAAAGACCAGCGCATCTCCTGCACTCGGTGCCGCGTCATGCGTGGCCCCTTCGACTCCGAGACGTCCGTCCTTTGAGACTCTTCTGTACTTGGTCGCAATCGAGGGGATAACACTCCGAGTTGTTATGCACAATGATGTTCGGATGCGCTGTCACAGCAAACATCAGGGTGTAGAATTGGCTGATGGACTTCCAACGGTGCGTAGCGTTTAGCGATGGTGACTCGGCTCCACCAGGTGAAAGCTCTGTGACAATAAACATCCAATATCACGCGGAAGGGAAAGCACATGCGGCGCCAACACGGCCCGCTGCACATTCCTCTCCAGAATCGCTCCAAAAAAAACTCCTTGTTTATTGGCAAGGAGGGCGTGCCAGCACTCAATATCAGGCCATATGCATCGCCATCCACCAATTCCTAGCACTCCACTATGCAAGTCATCACGCGGGCACCGGTTGGTGTCTGCTGTGCTTTCAATCCTGCACTAACTGCCCGTCACCACCAATGCACCCACGGGACTAAGGCGCAGGCACCACAGCCACCGCTGCCATCACTGCTGTTGTCGAAACAGGAACAAAGGAATAAAAAGAATGGAAATATCACAACACATGCTACAACATACTAAAGACAAAGCGACCCCGCTCGGTCCATGTGCTGTAACTCCGACGATTGGTAAATTAGGTGGTGGTGTGGGGCAATTGACGAACGGGGCACTTGCCAGTACCAGGCGTACAAAACTAAACGATAAGCAGAGTGCACAAGCGCTGACCGTATCCGGTTGTTCGCGCGAGAAACTATTCGTAAACCCTTTCTCAAATAGTGAAGTGATAATTAACACCCATAAAGCTGGTAAAAGTGACCTCGTGTTTTTTCAGAGGGAGTCTTTTGTCGCTTGCCCTTAATTGAAGTTACACGACGCCTTTCGCTTCCATCAGCAGCGCACCTTGTCAAGGGAAAAACAGAAGCCAGCACCAAAATGGTATGGGGAGATCGTGCAGGGACGAGGGGAGGTACAGTCTTGCAGAAAGACGACAGGGCACAGAGAGTGTGGCTCATGAACCCGTCGCCCTCACAGTAAGGGCTTCACTCGATGTGCACAACAGGACATACTTTGCCCAATGCGGTTGTGCCTAGAAGTATTAGTAGAAACGGTCTCGATAGGCTGTCTGTCACGGGGAACAATATCCAGTGCGGTCTGGAGCAAGACATGGAGACAGCGGCTGGGGGCATCAAAAAGGCATCACTCCACCCCATGCAATGTCGGCTTCGTTGAACTACTCTTGTTATACATACGCACGACAGCACAAATGCAGTTGCAGAAATGCGCTCGTGCGCCATGAACAAGGGTGCTGATATCGACCTCTTAGTGAGGAAATATTTCATGCACTGGCTAGCTACGTTTACAGTGCCGCTTAGTCCAGTAATGCACACGGACCGAGCAACTACCGTGAAAATAGAAAATCGCGTTGGCACACACGTGGCTGCAGTTGTGCTTCGCTCACAAACGAACTGCCATGATGTTGGCATGACATGCCCAGGCAATATCCGGAAATAAAATAATTAACAGGGGGACCACCCGAGGAAAATTGACGTGTCGCCGATCAGGCGGCATTCACCTCGAGTGCGAATCACGGAACGGCACCGCTGTGCCCAGTGGAAGTATTGTCAGGTGCACGCCGCCCCTCACCTCGAGGACACCCATGTCAGTGACAAACACACATGGCCCTCCTAAAAAGTAACCCCCACAACCTCGTTTCGTGAAAAATTAGGCGGATAGCGGCGGAAAGACACAAAGAAGGGAAAGAAGGGAAAAGGGAGGAATGAAGGATAAAAGACACATTTGAGTTTGTTCATAAACGCACATTTACTCAGAGGCTCCTTGTTTACCCCGGTTTGGCACAAAGAAAATGAGGGGCGGGCAACACACACAACAGGCACGCCATTCGGTGCAAAATTATCATCGATATATAAAAGCCTGTTCACATTTTCAAAAGTAGTGCACCAAATCAACGACGAAACAGGGGGACCCAAAATTTAAAAAATCGCTCGCTCATCTAATTTTCTTCTCGTTGATATGCCTCGTTGCTCAACCTGTCATCACTCATTTGGTTGCGCGTTCTTTAACCACTAACGAAACTGTTAACCCATTTATCCCCACCACAACACCAACGGCTCATTTGCCTGCTGAACTAACCGTCATGCTACATACGCTCGCGGTGCCATCATTTTCTGTTGGTACCAAATCGGATATGCTCATTTACTTGCGAGCCTACTCACGGGCACGAGCGCTAAAAATAATAATAGCAAAAGTAAAAACACACTGCCAGGCACATGCACGAAAAATATTTCCCTCACAGGCTTTATTCCAGCGACTGCGGGGGAAGCATGTGATGGCTTCTCCAACGACGCAGCAACACAAAAATGTGGGCTGTTGTGTAGATGCAGGAGTAAAACATAAAAGATGTCAATGGTTGGGACTTGCCTTTTGTGAACACCTTATTCCGACATGCTGGTAAGAGAAACAACGGCAATAGCAGTGGCAACAGCACAACAAGCCGTGCTTCAGCGTTGGTCACACCGCTTTGCACCAGAAGCAATGACAAGTTGAGAGACCAAGTCAGTCCAGTGTAACAACGTGTGGCTGCGACCTCCCTGCTTGGGCAGGCGAAACACAAAAGCTCACTGCCTGCATCACACCGTACCACATCAAACTCTGCTACAGCAAACAAGCGAGGGAAAGGTGCCGTATTTTGTGAAGGGGTGATAAAGTTTGCGTTGAAGAGAAAGGACGACACACGAAGGGGTGCGTTGCAGGGCTGTTTAAGAGTGGAAAATATGAAAACCCCTGCCACGCTCTCATGCGCCATGGGAACAATTCGCCACTTGAAGAGGCATCACTGCGCCCAACACCGTAGTGCAGTAGGTCAGCCAATCCTCGACCCATGACCAATTGAGCATCAGACACTGCGTCGGTGTTGGACCAGCAGTGTAAAAAACATATCGTATCAAAGATAAGCGCTGGTGGCACTCCTCAGGTCATGGCAGCCTGACTTAGCAAGCTCAGGTGGCATGCCTGGGGTCCAAGGGCACCAGACCTCTTCTTGCTTTTGTTCCATTTTACTTGTTTATTTGGAATAACAGCAATAATAAATTCAAGTGAAGAATGTGAAAATCAACGGACAACACGACAAAAATTGGCAGCAGACAATTAAATAAATGCGCAAGCAAAATAATAATAAACGGAACATTGGCGACAAATTAGGAAGGTAAAGACATTTTCGAATAGGCTGCACCTCACCTAACATCCACTCGCAAGGAAAATGTAATATGAAGGGAAGTGCAGTTAAATTAACAATTATGTGGGCAACGCCACGCATTACACGAAAGCAAACCAGATCCGTTACTAAAAGACAGTGTTTTTAAGCTGGGGTTAACGAAAGGGATGGGCGGGAAAGAGTTTTTCGCCTCTCCTTCCGTGCTAGGGTGGAGACCGATGGGTGGGCGGGTTTCGTTAAGAACGTTTTCCGCAAACACTGGTTCTACAGAGGAAAGGGGAAAGATTCAAATTGAATAGGTGAGACTAGTCCATCGTTTCCGTGGCTTCTCCAAAAAGATTTAAAGGAAAATAAATATCAACCCAGGGCTTCAGTTCAACAGAAGTCATTATGGTGTTTGGGGATGTGGCGCGTACCATTATTTGCATGGTGAATGCCGAAACGGCGGTGGCACTTTAAACCGCAGATGTGTAAATGCACTTGAAAAAAGAAATTATTGCACTGCCGCTCGCTACTCGGAAAACATTCACCACCGTCACGCCTGGCGAGTGTTCATGGGTCCACACGTTTGCAAGTAGTCACAGTCCCTAAAAAAAAAGAAAGCACGCCTTGCGAGCTGTTTGTCCTAGCGGTGTTAAAAGAAGGCGTGCGTGCGCACATCGCTTTGCGTCCCAGATTGCCCCGCTGGAACAGAGGGCGTCGATTGAAAAGCAAGCTCGAGCAATGCCGGTGGCACATGCTTTTACTTACCATCCATTGCTGTTGACGATCTGCGCGGTGCATAGCGATTGTCCCAACGCGGGGTTATGTGCGCTTATGTTACACAGGTACCGAATCGTACTGCCTCACTGTTTCCTTCCAAGGCATTTGCTGTTCGGGGCACTGAGGATGCGCCGCTTCGCACCTCTGCCGCTCACAAAACGTTTCCCCGTGGTCATCGTGCACGTAAACGATTTCCCATCGCATGCCTTCGTCGAACGCATCCACATCCTCAAACGCAGCTCCCAACCTTGTCCTTAAAGTGTGCGCCGTGCTCGTCGTGACGTGTTGTTTTGTACGCCTTGTTGCATGCAGCACAACAATGGTCCTCGGCTGATAAACACCAGCGCCGTGTGCAGAGTTTCGCGTGACTCATCCGTTTGCCTTCCTGCAGCACTCGACAACAAAACTTGCCACGTCGGCCCTCAGCAAAGCATTTAACAACCGTTGCACAAATAATTCTTGATCCGCTATCTGTTGTACGCTGTCAGCGTCCCCTGTGCTCGGGGTGCCGGTTACAACACTCCGAACACCACTTCTCATGTCTTCCTCCGGACAATTCCCGACATAGTGCCTGTGCTCTGCCCAGAGAACGTCTCCTGCTGCGTTCAGCCTGGCAGTGGCAACATTCCAAACGTTATCTCTTATGTTATCACTCGTAGAAGGCTTGACACCGCGTTATTGCAATGTCCACTGCTTGAGAGGTGAAAATGCATCCCTCTCCAAGAACGGGGCGACTGTGTAAAAAAGGCTCTCCGCTTTGCACCGGAGTGAGTTAAATACACGGCTGGGGTTGTTGTTGCCCCGAATGTATGCCTTAGCCCTCCTGACAAAAACGCTCAGAGATTCATCCTTAGCCGGGGCAATGTCGTCTCCAATGTCACTCAAAAAAATCTCCTAGCTTCTCATGCGTAGGCGTAGCATTACCACGCAATAAAACAACTCTCACAGTTCTATCAAGTGTCCACGCTGTTGGCGTGGCCGCTACCTGTTTCTGCTCTGGCACGGCAACATCACTTTTCACTCGACCACGTCGCAGTGGTCTGTCACTATCGCCCAGGCTACTCGCACTTGGCATCGCACCACCTGTCTCTCTCAATTGGTCAGTCACGCATATATAACACCCAGTGACGCAAGGTAAATAAACTATTAAGAAAAGGGGTACAGACAGATGAAGACTCGAGGAGTGCAGCCGGGCGCAACCAACACGCCAGAAAACTGCCGCCACAAGGTAAAGGTAGTGGTGCTCAAAGAACCGCCACCAAGTGAGCATCAGCTGGAGAACTCAATGCGTGTCGTTGTCTGGATGCACACATAAACTGTAGCAATAATGAAGCGCAACACTTCGCCTCGAATGATCAAGCGCGTCACTATCTGCACGCGTGATGTTGCGCTTCACACATGTGTGCAGCACGTACGACCCAACACCAAACAACTTGCCGATCCCGGGCGTCCTTACCAACACGTACGGGCAAGGGACAGACGTGCTGTAGCCATTGGGTCACCTCGCGGCACACAAACACGCCATGCTTCTTACTTTGTTCAAACTCGGTGTACCGCCAGCCTTTAAAGGACGTCAGCACAAGCAACTCAGATACAACATTCGTGCTCTTCGTAATTTCCGAAGGTTTCAGACTCCATGTGGTCTTCGCTCACCTCAACATTGCACAACGCCCACAGCGTAGATCTGTCACGCATTCACACGCACGACGTAATGGCACGCTGTCTTTTGCTTGTCTATCAGGAAAAAGCACACACTTTCGTTCCAATTCCAACATTATTTTGGCACAACTCATGGTCCCACATGCCTATCAGCGGAACACGAAAATCCAAGCAAGTTCTGTAGTATGCCACATCTTTGCATCATTGGCCCTTTACGCGCCGCAGCAAGTACGGCGTTGCTTCCACTGCGCGCACACTGCGCCGCCACTACTCGGCTGCACTAAATAGTGGAACATCCGCCCGCGTGGAAGAGTGTAAAAGAAGCCGGGCACGACTTAAAATACAGCCGCGCCCGGTTAACATCACGTCTCTTCGAGAGGCACGAGTGCGCTCGCCACCACACCGCCCGCATCGCGAAAAGCTCGACTATCATCTTGACAGCGGGTGAACATGCATGGGAACAAAAACAAAAGATATGCAATGCCGCGCATATACCTGTTCACCTTAAACCTTGAACGCGACACACGATCGCATCGTTGCAGCACCATTCGTTGTCGCAGCTTTATACACACTATCAGACCTTGTGCATTCACAGGAGGGGTTATTACTACTGCTTTTGTTTCTTCTTGGCAGCACCCAACACACAGCAGAGCGCGTTAACAGAGAAAAACAGGCAGGAAGGTAAAAAGGCACGGCGTGAACACTCAGAAAAACAGCAGTGAAAACACGCGGCAATAAAAGCGCGCCGGTGGGCGTGTGATCACAAAACAAGATGGAACGACACACAAGAATTTAGGCTTGTGGAGGTTGGGAGGATTGAGCTTCCCATATTGCTGCACTCGCTCCCACCGAGCAGAGTAGGTGCAGCGAACGCGTCAGCAGGATACAATACGCTGCATGCTGCGAACTTATTGCAGGGACGCGGTAAGGGCACATGGACTTTCACATGTCGCACAGAGCGAAAATACGCGCTGACCGCATCGGCATATCAGACCTCTCGGAATGGCTGCGAATTGACCGACAACACAACACGACACGTGGCAGTGCATGGGTGCACTAGTACACAGTACCCTCACCCTCGTCAATGTCGAGTGCATTCGCGAAATCCACCTGCACAGGCAGTGCCGTTGCGTGTGCTCAGAAAACCAGCCAAACAAACAAACGCACAATGCGGCATCAGACCACCACCACGTCCATTGCACTTGTGTAACGTCGGCAACTTCGTTGCTCGTCAGTTGCCTGTTTTTGAGTTGCAACACGAGGTGCTCAAAGACGCGTGCACATTTGGAGGACATCAAAGGCGGTGCGAGCACGGCGGTGAAGCAATGCTAACAAACGTTTTGGCAACGCGCTTCAGAGCCGATCGGTAAGTTGTGGGAGGAACCTCTGCTCTAGTTTCACGTGCGCTTCAACCAGCAACACGCTATTCGTACAAAACGTGGTGCCGATGCGCAAGTGCGGCTTCCCTTCCGAGCTCCCTTGGTCGCACCTTCCACTGCGTGTTACGTTTATGGCACATCATGGCACACAGGAAACAAGAGGGCATCAGGAGTCGTATCACAACAGGGAGCATGGCTTCACACAGCACGCGCCTCCTCGCAGCGATGACCAATGGCGCAGCACCAAGGCACGCTATCACGACGAAGCGCTTCGACACAGCACGGCAGCTCGCAAATGGAGGTCCGTCTAAACATGCAGCTCAACACCGAGCGGCAGCACGTGCCGCTACAAACGGACTCGCTCGGTGAAGGAGGTCGCTGCAATCGCAGAGCATAACGCGACGCACTGTGCGCAAGACAAACTACAGCACACCGCGTCAAGAGGAGTAGAAAAGGAGCAGTGCGAAAAAGTAAGCTCGTCTACGGTCATCCGCGAACGCGCGCACGAGCACAGGGAAGGACAGCAGCACTCAGAAGTAATAGGGACGGAGCTCTGTCGAGTAAAATGCGGAACAACTGGAATATCACGTGTGTTAATGAAGTAATGATTAAACTATGCGCTGACAACTCTCACTCATGTGTTCGGCTCATGGCGCGGAAAAGAGTTGGGCTTTAGTAGGGTACCAAACGATAGCGTTGCATGTCGATAACAGAGGTGTGCATTATGAAAGGAGGGGAAATAAAAGGTGCGTGCTACACGCAGCGCCATTTTGCGCGTTAGAGCATGTGCTATTGGAAAATGCAGACAGTCCAGTGTGTCGCTCGTGACTGGTTCCTTGCCGCCACTGGCACGTCACAACCACACAGCTATGCGATGGGGGGAGGAACGAAGGTCGCGTCACCACGTCTTCCGTCAGGGCTTCTGTTCATCTTTTTTAATTTTTTTTTCGATCTTTACTTCACCAAAAGCTTGCGTGAGTTCAGTGACATGTGCAGCCGCTTGCTCCCCTGAATATGATGCTGGCTCGAGAGACACCTGGTACTGCTCTACACTCTTCCAGAACGTTAACGTGGCCTCTTCAGTCGCCTTAGCATTCCTGCATAACTGCTTTGTTTTAATGGTATTCCCACCTGCAGGCTGCACGTAGATCATTTCCCACCTCAGTCCGTCTGTAAAAATGTTCCAATCGCAAAAGCACTTGGCCAGCCCCTTCTTCAATAGAACAACTTTTGATACGGTTGTGTGATGCTGCTTGGCAATTGTCGCCTGCAGAGCCACAACAGTCCTTGGTTCACCCTCAACAACAAAAAAAGCGTCCAAAACTGGGAAACAGGAATCACGCGGGACGTACAGCACACCGCACTTCAACTTGCGGTTGTCACCCTTATCTATGAACGCCAGTTCCTTCGGGTAAAGCTCAGCGCCGCCATTGCGACACACCACGCTATCACACTCCAGTAACTCCATACCTTCTGACTCACGAAGCTTCACGAGGTCACGCGGCACCTGCTCAAACAACTCCTTCTGAAGAAACAAACATACCATAAAAGTCTCAAAGAGGTGCGCGCTATCTCTGCCATAGTTTGATACCACAACTTGGAGCAGTTGTTGAAGCCTGCCTTCAGTTTCTTTTCTCTCTATCACCATTCTCGACAACTTTTTATACACCTTATCCGACACTCCCTTGTTCCTGAAGTCCTCATCGCACCCCTCATAATGCACACGGACTGACTTCACAAGCTTGTGCGACGATTTACTCTCACGCCACGCGTCTTTTTTGTCAAACACCTTTTCATAAAGCTTCATCATATCGTCGTTCAGCTCCATCAACTCACTATTTATCTCCTTTACTCTTGAAAAATAACTCGCATCGAACAAAACATAGCGAATCATCGGCCCCACAACGTCAATGCGGTCACTCAACTCAGTCCAGCTGTCCTCCACCTCACTCACGGTTGGGTTCGACTGGGCAAAGTGCTCCATCCACACGTGGATGGCCTTTATTTCACGAACGTGGTAACAGTTTATATATACAGTACCTGCCCCGTCTGCATTGGACCATCCCTTGTAGTTACTTTTGTTTGGTGAGGTGATGAGGATGCCTGGCCAGTTTAGCCTCCAGTTGGAATCAGGGCTGGCACCTTTTTTACCGACGTCGTAGATCACATAAACCCGAGACCCGGTTTTAACCCTTTCCTCAATATACCTTTCAGCTGCCTTTTGGTAGTCAAATTTCAGCACCTTACCAGGCTGCTCGTTCTTCAAGAACACGTACACAACGTCGCCAATGAACCACGCGACGATGTGAAGGCGATTGGGGTCGTAACGCAGCAGCATGTAAAGAAGAAATGAACCAACACTGAATGATTTACCAATTCCAGGCGAGCCAATCAACGTCAATCGGTGCGTGGTCTTACCAGTAGCCTCACCGTGCATTACGTCCAGATACTTCTTGACGATATACCACACGCGAACCACCTCCCGGCGGACAAAGACACCGCAATAAAATTCTTTAGGCAGGGTCGTGGAAGCTTGTTCATCACCACTGTAAACCATGTAAGGCCAACCCATCCTTGAGGACAATACAAAAATTTCAATACCATCTTCTCGGTCGCGTTGCTCATCCACTTCATTGTCTTGGGTGTTGAAAAAGTTCACCTCTTCCTCTTTCCACAGCATCCCAGGACCAATAACCTTCTCCGACACATTTCCTTCGCATACCCCCATGCCTAACGGCCCGTCGGTGTCACCGGACTTCACATAAGCCCACGTCGCATCCATAACGGAGTTGTAAAGGCCTTCGACCAAAGTTACCTGCTTAATGCCACTTTCAATTCTCTCTTCTTCTCTTCTTCTCTCCCTCTCCTCAGCGTCATTAACAGCATTTAACGCGGAGTCCAGAAGGCCACAGACCGTGTTCCACAACCGTTTATCAGCCAACCCATCCTTCACCGCGCGCTTGGCGTCCGCATTTTCATCAGCACCGCCCCACTGCCCGACACTTGTTATTCCTTCTCCTCTGAGCAGTGGAACGACCTTGTAAACAAGTGCGTACGTTTGGCACTCAGGAAGGCTCAAGATGCGTCTGCGTGTGTGTTCGTCAGGAATGTAAAATTCTGGTTCCTGGATCACGACGTCCATCCTCACGTTACCGTTAGCCACTCTTTCGTCACAGCCAACACGCTCAAGACACTGTTTTAGCGGCACCTCATTAGACGGTGGAGCACCATCCAACAAAACATCCTTCACACGGCTGTTCATCGTCCACCGCGGGCCAGGCACGCTCTCCACACGCGCTGGGACCAAGGGAGGCTCACCCGCACCGCCATCCTCATTCGGCAAGGCAAGTTGATTTCGTTCAGCCATCCCTGCGTCGTTACACGTAACCTTGGCCTTCACGCTTCGAGTAAGCACAAACAGTCACGCTAGAATAAATAAACTGAAATGGAAAAACGGAGGGTTAGATGAGTAAATGAATACATTAGACATTACGAAACAAGTGACATATGCGCAGCAGCCAGTGGCGTGGTGTGCAGGAAGGAAGGGTGTTGGTGTGGGCACGGCTAAACAGACGGCGCGTCACGTGCTTGCCAGGTGTGTGCGCAGTGCATTTGCGCGGAGGCGGGCACAGCAGTCGAACGATGACCTGTGCAAGGCACAGCGTGTCGCATAAAGTGCTTCGCACAACGGCTGCACTATAGCAGACTCCAGACGCGTCACAACGCACACAACGCAGTTATCAGGGCAGGCACATCTTGCACACCCGCGTCCGCCTACCGTGCAAGTACACTCACGCCGTCACAGCGGCAACACCGCAAGCAACGGAACGAGCGTCCAACATCGCAGCCACAAGCACTGCTGCCTCCACTGTCGCTTCGAGCGCAGTTGCTCTCCGCAGTGCCACCGCAAAGTGTCCTCCTGATCGGCACGCGGCTTAGCAGTCTGACCAGCCGTGCGGCAAGAGAAGTTCCTTCAGCGCAGTGACACAGCACACCACCTCCTTTGAGTCTGTACCACATTGGCAATGTTCCGCTACACGCGCGAATGCTCCCACAACACAGGTCAGCAGCGTGGCTCGTGCGCAACCTCAGCCATCTGCGCTTCCTCCCACCGCCCTCGCCCACGCAGATGGATGGGCAGCGCGATGGGCACGGCGAGGCGTGGTCCCTCAGCCTTCGCGTCACCAGCGCGCGTCCCCGCTGATGCGTCGCGTGTGCGAGCAGCGAGGCCACCTAACGCCAACAGGCACGCAACAGGGGATGGTAGCGGTAACAGCGAAGCATTGGCCACAACTCTGCAGGAATTCCAAACCGCGCGTGGGTCGCACCAAGCTGCAATCTGTGCGGTGCTGCTGTCGCGCACACGTTACTTCATAACATCAGGCGTTTCCTGCGCCCACACCGCTGGCTGAATGGCGCAAGCAACAGGGCTTCCTGCATGCTTCAAACTCGCCACTTCGCCGTCAACATACACGGAGACCAGTTCTGTCGCCACGAGTAAACGCGCGGCGAATAGACATAATGGCAGCACGCCAGTTCGTTCCCACTGATGCATTGCGCGAAGCCACCGGCAGCGAGGCATGCTGGACGTTGGGGAAGCCGTACATGGAAATGAGCGTGGGCAGCGCAGACAGGCCTCTATGAGTAGTAACACTGGCGGCTCAGCACTACACCTCACTTGCAACCAGGCATGTTAGCGCACAAGTGAATGGACGCTCATCAAGGCGCACGTGAGCTCTTGATGGCAGTGACTCAACTGGGAAGGCACACAACCCACAAAAATAAACAAGGACAAAGAGTAATAAGACACGAGCGCTCCTTTCTGGTATGAAGCGTGCAAAGGGCATTAAAACATTGTTGCAAGCGAGGCAGAACACGCGCAGCTGTCAAAAAGCACCACGGTGGCATAACGACACAGGCACGTCTTGTTTGTTGGGCGCATGCCACACACGCACACCGCAAAGCAAAAAGGCACGACCATCCACACACACACCAACACCACGCGCTGCTCTCAGACTAAAGTAGATGAGGCACTTCATTAAACCGACTCGCGAAACCGCGCAGCCAGCAACGCCTCGCCTCACTGGCACTCGCACTGCCACACGGCGGCAGGTGGAACAGCAGATGGTAGATACATGTGCGCACCTGGTCATGCGCGTGGCGGCAAAAGGGAGGGAGGAGGTAACAGAGGGACGCGCACGCGAGTCAGAACACTCGCACCTCGACGGCGTGCATGGGCAGTGTGTCGCAGAAATACAACACGGCGCAGGCGGCAAGTCGCATAGGCGCAAATGAAACGGTGTGAGGGAGCGAAGCGCAGGGCGTGAAGCGCAAGGGAAAACAAGCCGTTGCACATCACCAAATGCAACGCAGCACACTCAGCAGCAGCCCGTCTCGCGCGCGCTCCTTACCGTCACCTTCGCTAGCGCACGCACCCAGCTGAAACACAGCGCTGTCTTCCACAAAGCAGCACAACAATTTCGCACTTCTTAACACCGGCGCTCTTGTTGTTACTCTGCGGCACATCAGTGCCGTTCGGATTCCTCAACAGCGGCAGCGCGCCAGCAGCACCCAACTGTGTTAGCATTAGCAGGTTAATTTAACTGCGAGCGGTGGCAGTGGCGGGCTGGGGAAATGCGGTCCCGGCTGATACCTCGTGCACAAACCAGACGTTTCTCGCGCTGACGATCTGCTCGTGCAACAAGTCGTGTGCCAAACATGTCACGACATCACGCATCACCCCATCGTGCCGCTCACCTGCTCGCACTGCAGTGCGCTCACGGCAGCAATGCCTCCTGCTTCACGTCGTTTGGTGTAAGCACGTCACACACCTCCGCACCGTCCGGTCTGAGACAAGCCGTGGTGCGATGCGCACAGCGCTCACACCCTTTGCTGCCTCGCTCAAACTCGCTTCCTCGTCTGTTGCATTCAAGCTGACGGCATAACACTTCCAACGCGACTCCACACTCGCTCAGTGCTCCCTCAACCGCCTGCAGCACCTCGTGCGGTCCTCCACCGCGCCAGCGCACACAACGGCACGTTCCCTCGCTCAGCCTGTTGTCCCGCGGGCTTCGACGGGCACATTCCGCAATTCCTCGCACACGCAGTCAGCTGTGGCGTGTTGTGCGACTCCTCGCCATCCTTGTTCGGCGGTGTGCTCCTCTCCGCACTGACAAGCGTCGCTCGCCGCCACTTGTCTGGCCACGCTCGCTGGCCCTCCGCAACCACAAGAGCACCGAGCATCAGCTGTAAAAAGGGTTTCGCAGCCAACGAAGCACGCACACAAACAGCAACCGGGACTTCTCGCTAGAACTGCTCGTCGTTCCCCACGCATCTCACGCATCCTGCTCAGCCGTATCCGTGCACAGGGTCATACACGTCGCACCCCGTGCTCCCAATTCAGCCCTCGCACAAGTCACACTGACAGCAGTGGCACGGTGCGCGAGCACGTCCTGTGCTGCGCATCCGCGTCCGTCGCTCACATTTGTAGAGCAGCCAAGAGATCGAGGAGAAGGGGCTCGCTCCACCGTGGCAACACACACAAAACAGCGGCACAGTTAAACACGCATCGCACAGGTGTCGCCCCTGACCTGCTTGAGCATTAGAACGAGGCAAGTGAAAACATGAAAATCAGTCGCGAGGAATAGCGAGCACCATGAGTCCCTCCGCACCGACAACAGGTGTTCACAATGAAATGCGCAAGGTGTTACAACAATGTCGGGCAAACACACGCACGCACAGCTGAGCAGTCGCGTATTCGATGGTGCTCATCAGCAACAATGGATCTCCACTCAGGCGTCTCCAACAGCACGTAAGCAGCCAAAGTGCAGCGGCAGCCGCACACAGGCGAGAGGCGGTCAGCAGCACATGCTGCGCACATAACAAGCACCACGGCGCGGCCACCACGACACTGAGCAGCGTGAAGCAGTCCCTGCCGGCGCATCGGGGGTGCCGAAGGAGGTTCAGCAGTAAAGCGAAATGGGCTTCTACTCGCTCACCGCGGGGAGACGCGAAAAGAAACAGGAATGGAGTGCACATGCAGACGCAAGATTATCACTGGGCGGTTGGAGAACACACACACGCATCTCTTATTGCGACACAAGATCTCTGCAAAGCTCAATAGCAACTATGACCTCAACCGCTATGGTCCCAGCTCCACAGTGCACTTCAATTGACCCGCGCAGCTCCAGCTGCAAGTCATGCTCAAACATTGCCAAACTGGCCGGTACAGCACCGCACAAACTGCAAGCTCACAATGCCATGGCGATCACCGTCATGGCTGCCAAAGGGGGAAGTGTCTGCTCAACGCAGGCGTCAGCAGCAAGCTGCTCGTGGCTGTATTGGCCACAAAACAACAGGAGTTTCATTTCATCCGTACCGCAGCAATAGTGAAAGAACAGCAGCGCTCCACAACACTAAAGATGTGTGCGCGTGTTTCCTGTGCAACTGTCAGTGGACAGCAGAGAAACGTCGCACTCTCGTCGTTAAGGAAATTGTTTGCTGCTCGATGTGTTTGGAGCGAGGCGGCCGCACGTGCAGTGAGGCGCGTTCCATGGAGCTCCTGCCAAAATGCAGGTCACCGATGATCACTGCAGCGCTCATACAAACAAACTCGATTACACCTTGCCTAACCCTCGCTTGCAAAGAAAAAATGAAGGGTTAAGGGACGCGTGGCTGAATTGACACTTCATTAGGCAACGTCAAAGAATACAGGGGAGAATACAAATTCATTAAAGGACAATGTTTGAAAACTGTGACTAACGAAAAGGGGGAAGCGGGAAAGCGTAGTTTACCTCGCCTTCCGTGCGAGGGTTGAGCGGGATGAGTGGGTTTCGAAAAAAACATTCCGTAAACACTGACCTTACAGGAAGCAAAGAAAAGGTTTATTGTGGTGAGGTGAGGTGAGGCTGGTCCATTCGTTCCAGAGACTCCTCAAAAAGATTCAGTGGAAAATATATATTAAATATAAGCTTCTTTTTACTGGAAATTATTAACTTAATGTATTTAGGCCCGACCACCGCTGCTTTCGTGACGAGTACACAAATAGTGGTGGTATTTTAAGCTAAAGGAGAGTACATATCTGGAAAAAGTTTTTGCACACCCAGTCGCTAGTGGGAATATACCCACTACCGGCACGCCTAGCACATGCTCCCAGTTCCAAATGTTCGCAAGTAGCCGAAAAAGCTGATATAGAGACAAAATTGCATGCACTACTTGTCCTAGCACCGCCGCAACAGCATGTGCATGCGCACATCACTTTGCGCCACAGCTTATTCCGCTGGAGGCAAGGGCGTCCTGGTTGCAAAGCGAGCTCGAGCAATGCCAGAAGCGCGCACCCATAATCGAAACGTCTTGTTGTGTGAGCTCAGCGCACGTCACTTCGCGTTAAGGCAAACGATAAGCGCTGCGAGCAGATCATCGACAAGCTTCACAGCGTATTGGTCCACTTCCGTTTCCCAAAAGACTTGCTCGGCCTCATGCGCAGTCTGCCGCCCAACATACTCCTCGGCGGTTTCCTCTTTTTTTTTCTTAACTTCTGTGCGGTCACACCTCTGCCGCTTCTCGAACAGTCTCGTGTCGGGGTGCTGCACGTACACAATTTCCCACCGCATGTTTTTGGAGAAATCAGCCCAGTTTCTGAACGCACGCCTCAGAATGGCCTTCAGCTTCAGCAGCTTGCCCGTCTCGGTGTGGTGGCTGCATGCTTTTGTTGCCTGCAGCAGGACAATGGTCTTCGGCTGATGGGCATCACAACTGTGTGCCGCGCGCATCGCAACCCTCCCGCCTGACGTGCCGTGGCCCTCGACAAGAAACAAACCGTCAGCCACAGGAAAATTGGGAACACACGGTCTGTACAGCACGTGGTACTTGCGCTCCTTAGCGGACCCATTCGCAGCCGTCCCCAGGCACGCCCTTCCTTTTAGTCGAAGCTGCTTCTCATTGGCTGCGACAACTTCTTTCTCTTCTTCTGACGTTCCTCGCCGTCACGCTGCAGATACACGAGCTTATCAACAACTTGTCACGTCGCTGTAGCGGAAAGCATCGAACGACAGAAGCTCCGATCCAACAGCTGCGCGACAGTCCGAGGGTGCTAATCTAAGCAACACCCACGATTTTGAAATCAGTTCAAGCATCATACACTGAACACTGCCGCGGATCACTGGTGAAAGGGGTGCACACCTGTATGTTTCACCGTTTAATCCTCCACGCACCCGCACCAATTTAACGAGCTTGCGTGATGCGTGACCTCAACTCCCCTTTGCCGCATTACATACTTCAGCGTTCATCGCTCGCCCTCTGCTGCCCAGCCTCTGCGGAACCAGCTCCCACAGCTGCTTTCTGTGGCTAACTGTGACGCACGTCGTGGTCAGAAACTCGCAAGGTAGCGACGTGTGTTTGCCAAAGCCCATTCGAAATTGTGCGCGTCCATGGCACTCCCCTCCACGCCGTGTGTGAAAACTGCGCAGAGCCAGGCGCCAAACACAGTTGTGAGCGACCACCGAGCGTTGCCAAGCTAGCTCGGTAAATCTTCGTTCTGCACTGCGGTCACGAACTCCAACACGTCTCTCAGCGGTGCTTTCCGGTGGAAAGTCACTTAAAGGGGCTTCACACGATCGCGGTCTAGCACGCAACTAGCCGACGACCGCGACGCCCCTTCGCCCTCGCATCGTTCAACACCAATGTATTGTTTGAAGCTCCATCCAGTGCATTACGCGAGCGTCCTTCTTCCCTGCGTGCTCACTTTCCTTCGCTATATTAACTGGGCATGCTGATGTTCGCAACTGAAAGAGGCGCGCGAACCGCTTGCGCTTGGCGGTGATTTTTTAGCCGCGTGCCTCAGGCCCTTCGAGGCAGGGGCACTCAGGCCACCCGTTGCACCCGGTGTAGCTTTTAGTGCTTGGCTAACGAACTCGTCGCTAAAGCTTCTGAATTCACACACCTTCACCCCAAGCATGCGAATCACTTGCGTAGTTATTATGCCGTGCAAGCATTCTAGCGCATAACCACACGCCCGCGCTCATCGTAGCCGAGTAGCGTTTGTCAACTCGTGCCATCGTGCGCAGCCGCCGCAAGACCTCACATTTGATTTGGGGTCTGGGACGTGGCGGGCAAAGTGCAGCACGTTGTAAGTGTCACAGCTGTTTCTCCGGTGTATATGCGCTTCGCTTTTTATAGACCAGAAAACTAACAGCTCCACATCAAAGTGACCTCTACGCTCACTACACGGTGCAAGGCCATTCGCAACCCTTAGTTTCAGTGGCTTATCCATGAGTCTTTCAGGTGGTGTGGCGTGCAGTCGCCGGCACTTGTTCCCACGTGAGGCATGCAAACGCGACCGCGTGATTAGGGCTGGCTGAGCACTTCCTAACTGGTGATGCTGGCCGCGGAGCCCGTTGAGCTATATGCGACAAATCACACTCACAACACGTGTGTCAGCAGGCTGTGGATGCGCAACTTTTCATGTCTATCTCCAACAACAAATGCTTGCACACAACTATTTTCAGTGCACAGAGTTCGTCCAGCACCGAGTGCTTCAGCTGCAAAAAACGCAACGAGCTCCAGCTCTCGCGACGGGCGTCTTCTGGCACGCCTCCTCGCATGGCAGAGTGCAGCACTGCTTCATAGACCATCGCGCATCGTGTGAGCGGTCTCTTGGGGCAAAAACCGGACCATGAATAGCACAGAGGTGCTGCAGATGTAACTGAGCATGTTCGCGCTTGCAGGTGGCACGCCAACGGCACAATTCAACACGAGTGAGCATGTTGAGCGTTTGGATGCTGAAATCCTCTTTGCCGCCTAAACACTTTTGAATCGTCAGTGCCGTGTGGCCGTGACCTTCCAATTTGGGCATTGCCGCTACAACGTCTCGACGCCAGTCGCTTCACAGTCATGCTAGTCCCGGCTAACAACACCGCTCAATCGCGCCATCAAATCAGGCACCGGCACCAGATGCAAATGCTTACGAGTTTGTGTGCGTTAAGAGGTTCATAGGGGGACTTTTATCTCCTCAAACAAACAAAAGGTAAAGGGTTTTCAGCGTGGCAGCTTATTTATTTACTTATTTTTGATACCAGCGTTGCCATTTTTACTTTACTTTAATACCGCCACACGAGAAACACTCCTGCACCTTCTGCATTTCCACGCGCATGTTCTTTGATTAACTAACTTCGCTGACTTCCACTTTCCCTCAAATTTCCGTGTAGCTCTCGGCGCCACTCATTTCTCGTCAGTTTTAGGTGCCAGCTCCAACACACAAGAAACACCCCTCTCATTGAGTGGCATGCACACGCTGTTTCACGGAGTGTTGTGAGGCAATAAAAAGCAAGTTGGCTGCAAGAACGTCCATTTTTCCTTTTCAGGCTCCCACACGGTCAAATATCACCCACAGCGCAGCAGAGCGATAGAAAAATCTCTCTTCTTTAAATGACAGCACTGAAAGCAACAGCGACCCTTCCACCACCAATGAACTAAATTGAACGAATAATTAAATACCCAAACAACTTATAACAAGCGACAGCGGCAGGCAATCACAGCAGCGCCACCGCATTTTGACGTGCGGCACTTGCATTTCTCCTCTTCACTTCAAAATTACGCCCAATGAAACGCGTATTTTGCATTCTCGCTCTATAAAAAAGAAATAAAAAAAAGAAAACGGGGCAAAAATGTGCCGGTTTGTCATTTAACGTCAACAGTCCCACCACCGCATTCCCACTTTTTTCTTTCATTCTTTCTTTACTGTCTCGTGTCATCAAACGGCAAGTTCGTGCGCGGCTGTTTTCCTCCTAAATTTAAAATACGACAGCGATATTTATTGCCGATATGACTTGGGCAGTCGCTTTATAAGTGCCGCACTTTCCCCTCCCATCAGCACCTCGTTCGTCTCAGCAACACGCGAGTGCCTCATGCCCCAGTCGCTGCAATTCAAAACACCGCCGCCACGCATTCCCCCACCAAAGCAAAACACATGGTAAATTACTCGTCACAACATCTTGTCCGTCGGTTTATTTTACTAAAACTGCAATGCCTTTAGTCTTCATCCGTTCAACCTCGCCGAGTAGGCTGCGCAGCCAAACAAGCCACTTTTTCCTGCCTTACTCGTCAGTATATTCTGTTATTGTCCATCCTCAGACAGTAATACTGCTAATATTAAAGCATTCGCTTCTCCACTTGCAACCCAGCACTGACGCACGCCTTGCGTCCCTAACGAGGAAACAATTTCCGTCTTCCTTTCGCATGAGTGTTCTTCGCACTGAAAAGCAAAGCACTGTTGCCCTACCTCTCTCGCATGCACTCACACACACAAAAGTCGTTGCCTCATGATTTTCTTCACCATCGAAAAACAGCTCAGCCCTGCACGGCGCCAGATGAAATCAATGCCGTGTGGACAAGGCGCGAACTGGCGCCTAAGACGAAACGTTCATTTCCACACCATCAACCGCGCCACAGTGGAGGCGTGGCTCAGCACTACACAAGAGGTTCACACAAACAAGCAGGAAAGCGACAGGCAGTAAGAGGGGAGGAGCGTGAAAGGAGTCGAGTAATGACGCGTGATGTTGTGTTTGATCAAAAAGTAGAAGCACGTCGCATTATTAACCGCAGTATTGAGCGTTCTGCCCTCACACATGCCGGCCACAAGCGACACCGTGGCGCGTGTCATCGACTGCTCCTCGCTCATCAAAGAAATAGAAAAGAAAGAAACACTCCGCTGCCCCTATCAAGGCTCCACGTGGCACGGCAGCAAGAGATGAGGTGAAACGTGTGTGAAGTAAGCCGCAGAACGGCGTACAGGAGCAGTACGTTGTCTGCACGTCTGTACTTCGCGAGCAAAGGCACGGCCGTGAGACCCCAATTCACCGCCAGGTCGCTACAGCGAGAAAAAAGGAATGACAGAAGAAGTCAAGGCCCGTTCATTCCGCCACACTCAACAGCACGCACGTCCGTGCCCTGCAGCTGTGAGGGCGGAATGCTGGTTGTAGCGAACCAGCAGCAGCAGCAGGCAGGGCACTCAGCAGGTCACACTGCCGTGCTAGTGGCGCCAGTTGTCACTCAGACGCCTCTTCTCGCAGCGGTCGAGATCACTGTTACTAATGTGCTTAGTTTGTCACTCCCGCTCTCATTCCATCCATTCCACCTTTCTCCTGTTTCGTTGGGCGTTACTTTCGGGTTGTGAAGCAATATTCAAGGACATGTCCCACCCGATTGGTTTTTCTTACTTATTTGACGCTGCTTTGCCACACTGTGCCCCCTTGGTGATTACTTTCTTCCTCATTGTTTTCGTCCCACGCTGCCCATCCGCCATGGTGACTGCTTCAGCACTTATGGTCAGTGTCACTCAGAGGGCGCGAAAGCAAAACAAACCTCCACAGGACCACTACGTGCCACTCGCACTTCCACGCCAACTGTGTCGCGAGACTGAACGAAACGATAGAAGCGAGTGACAAGCAGGGCGCTGAACTTCGCATCGCGACCGGACTGTCACAACACATGCAGCCACTGCTCGGGCAACGCTCTAGCCACACTTCCACCTGACCGCAATCCCACTCGACAACGCACGGTCACACCGACGTGACAATTAAAAGGCACGCGGCTCTGCGAATACAAGAGCACATTGTGCACGCGCAGCATAAAAAGCAGGTGTCGCATCCCGAGGCAGCACAGGGAACGCCGCCCACAAAACCTCCATCGTATCAGCAAAAACCAACAACTCACAAGGCAGAGCACGCATTTGGGAAAGCTACTGTGATCTACAGCCTTAGTGAAAGCAATGAGGAAACAGCTGTCAGTCATGCGAGGCAGCATCTCGCCTCATTGAACGAAAGATCACTGAGCAACAGCGTCGCTCAACGATGGGACTAGGAGCAGAAATACTTCTCCACAAAGTCAACTACCCCTTGCGAGAATTGCCAAATAAGGCACACTACTGTGCCAACAGAGCACGCGGAAGAATAGGAAAATATGGAGAACACACCCGCGGAAAAGAAACATAATCTTGACACTCGATCGCACATAAAACATCAGTGCAGCACAGAGTTCATTACCATAAAACTCCTGTTGAAACGGTGTTTGGGCGCACCGCCAGCCCCTACACCGATAACCGAACAATTCCCTGGCTTAAAACGACGGCCGCCGTCACCTCAGTTGGCCGCAGTGCCGCCTGCTATCACACGGCCCTTGGCAATGTCAAACGCGAGTGACAAGCACGTCCACCCTAGCACTCAGCAGCAACCATAATCGCACTAATCAGGTTGCTATCCATCTGCACCTGGTACTGCTCCACTCTGTTCCAGAACACGTGGGCGTCTTGGTGCTCCTCCCTCACCTCCCCGGCAGCCATCGCGCACACCTGCCGCCTGCTCATCGCCTTCGCGTCTCGGTGCTGCACGTAAATCATCTCCCACAAGAGCTGCTCCTTCACCACGTCCCAGTCCCGAATCCACTCCCTCATCCTCGCCATCAAACCAACCACAGCGCCCGTCGTCGTGTCGTGGTTATCTTGCTTCGTCATCTGCAGGCACACAATCGTCCAATTCGCACAAGCACCCCGAGCACCCGCCCGCCCGACAGCAGCAGCGTCTTGTGGCGGCGCATCCACAAAATAAAACGCGTCAAGCACAGGGAAGTTGACAAGGTCTGGAATGTACAGCACACCCGTCCTGAGGTCCTTGCTTTCCAACGACACGCCTCTTCGCTGGTCACCTATCTTGAAGGCGATTACTTGGTAGTGCTGAGCATACCGAGCAGCCGCCCTTAATCTGCTCAGCACGCTCTCACGCGCGGGGCCAATGAAAGCGTGTGGAAGGCACTTCATCTTCTCCACCACCTTGTCCACAACGCTCTCGTACATGAAGGCGCACGAACCGAACTTCTCCAGCACCTCCGCAGCAAGGCCCGGCATCTCCAGTGCCTTCGCAAGGTACGATCTTCTGAAGAAGTGATTGACGACGAGAGTCTTCAAGCGCGCACCAATAACCTCAGAGGAAGGAAAGTTGAGGTAGCGGTCAGCCGGGTCAGTCGCGACTCGCACGAGCTTTATGATTTTTTGGGTTGTCCCGTCCTCCACCCACGAAATACTACACAAAAGAATCCGCATGTAGCGCTCCATATCCTCTGCTTTGTTATTCGACAACGCCGCTGCAACGTCATCGCATCTTTGAGCATACTTCTCAAGATCAAACACGTAGCGCAGCAGCAGGCCCACCTCCTCAATGCGTCGCTCAGCCACACTCCATCGCCGTTCGATTTCCGCTAGAGAGGCCTGGTAGTGCTCGGCCGTCACACAGCGACACCATTCCTGCCACGCGAAAAACGCCTTCATCTCACGCGTGGTGTAGCAGTTGATGTAAAAGCGGAGAGCCCCTTTGCTGTCCATCCACGACTTGAAGTTTTTTTCACTCGGAGACGACAGCACAATGCAGCCCCATTCAGACGTGAGCAACTTGACTTCAGGCCGATGTTCCCCACCCACATCGAAAATGATGAAGCCACATTTTGCCTTGCAGTTCTGTGTTGCGTTCATCACGCCCTCCGCCACCTTTCGCTTGACCAATGCCTCATGCCTCTCATTCCCCATGTGCCACATTGCGCTCAGTGCGTCATCCGCCTTTTCATAAAACACAACTCGCCCAGCCATGACGCCGGTCTTGTGGAAGATGTACGCGGAGCCATCCACAAAATATGCGACAGCAGGCACCTTAGTCGCGTCGTAGTGCAGCAGCTGGTACAGCAGGTACGACCCGCAGCCAAACTACTTGCCGATCCCGGGCGTACCAAGCAACACGTAGGGCTTAGGCGTGAATGTGCTGTCGTCATAGGGCCACGTCTCCAACTGACTTCGCACAACGTGCCACACGCGCACAACCTCGCGGCGCACAAACACGTCACGCTCACCACTGGGTATAAACTTTGTGTACGGCCAGCCCCTCGCAGACGTCAGCACGAGCAATTCGAGACCGTCATCGTGTTCTTCATTATCATTTTCCCTTTGTTCTGGAACCGGTGTGTTATTCACCTCATCATCGGGCCACAAGTATTCTGGGGGTCTGTCAACAACACGTATGTAAAGCGGCATACCTTCCTGGCCAGACAGCACGTGGCTCCACCTCGCATTCACCACGGACTCGAAGGCACCGGGGATTTCCTCGGACGTAGTGGAAGTTTGCATTCTCAATTTTTGTATTTCCTTAACTATCGTCTCCATGCGTTCTTCCAATGACACTTGCCGCACCAACGCGGCCTCGTTAGGTATGTCTCGTTTGATGGAGTCTACCGCTGCGTTCAGCCTGGCAGTGGCAACATTCCAAATGTGATCCCTTATGTTGTCACTCGGAGAAGGCCTGACACCGCGTCCGCTCTCTGCCCACTGCCGGAGACTTGAAATTGCTTTCCCTTCCAGGAACGGCGCGACCCTGTAAAAAAGCTCATATGGCAGACATTCCACCTCGTTTAGTACAGCGTTTGTCTGCTCCTCGTCCGGGATGTACTGATGCGGTCTCCTGACAAAAAATCTCATAGAAGCATCCCTAGTTGGAACAATGTCTTCTCCAATTCCCGTCAAAAAAGCACTCAGCTTCATATCCGCAGGCGGTGCAGCACCCTCGAGTAGCACAAGCTTCACATTTGTATCGAGTGATCACACCGGTGCCGCTGCTGACTGTTCTGGCACGGCAACATCACTTTCCACTCGGATGCGTTGTAGTGGTCGCTCATCGTTCGGGCCACTCGCACTTGACATCGGACCACTTTCTTTTCTCAATTGATCAGTCACGGATATTTACCAGCTAAAAACGAAAATTGAATAAACTGTCAAGACACAAAGAAAGTTACAGTCAGAAGAAGACTCGAGGGATGCAAGCATGTATAATAAACACGGCGTAAAAAGACCACCACAAGGTAAAGGTAGTGGCGCTCAAAGAACCGTCACCTAGTAAGCATCAGCTGGTGGCCTCAGCGCGTGTCAGTGCCGGGATGCACACCGAAGCCCTTGCTTCAATGTAGCGCAACACGTCGCCTCGAATGATAAAGCGCGTCACCCCACCCGCATAACTGACACTGAGCTTCACACTTCTGTGCAGCACGTACGACTCAACGACAAACAAATTGCCAATACAGGGCGTCCCAGTCAAGACGTGGCCGAGGATCAAATGCACTGCTGTCACCGATCCACCTTGCCAGGTCATGTTGTACAGCGTGCCACACGCGCACCACCTTCACGGTGCTCAAACACATCTCAACACGCAGACAGCACTCAACTCAATACGCACTGTGGCCACACGCAGGCAAAGCGCGGCATTGCAGCTGCACGCTTGGGTCGCGCCAAAGGTCTAAACGGGTGGTCCCTCATTGAAGCCTTCAACCGAGTGCCGCGTTGTATCACGACGCCCAGCACCGATACGGCAGTGCAGCAAAACTGCTTCGAGAGCAGCACGCCATCATATCAACGCAGTCGCACACGCTGCATCAAAACGCACAGTCAACGCCACACGCAGTCTCGACACTATCGCGCAATATCTGCACGCGTGGTTGTATTCCACCACAAACTCAACCGCGTGTTTGCCTTGAGAATACGCAGCGTGTAGTTCTGCTGAAGAGAATAAATGAAAGGGAAAAAGAAGCGTGTAATGAGGCACGTGGAGCATTTGCGGTATGTGCACACACGCAAAACTGGTAGCATTCTCATTTATTCTCCTTCACTCTCTCGTCACCGAGTTGTAACGCCGGCTAAAATGCGTGCCACGGCGTCAGCGAAAACAGCAACGTCCTGCTTCACCTTCCACGTAACGTGGAGGAAATGCAGACAAACGCGCGCCTCATTTTCTACTAAAACTAGTTCTCAAAACAGGTATAAAAGAACTCACTAATAAATATGCCAGCACCGTGTGGGGAGATAGCGGGCCACCACAACACAAAACACGCCACGCTGAGGCACGCAAGCCTCCACGAAGCCCGGGCACGGCATGGATCAAATCAGAAGCGCATGTCCTCGCGTCCTTCTTTGCATGCCAAAAAGGCTGCACGGTCCACGTTGGTCGCACGCATACGCCTCCACTCCCCTGACACTCGCAAGGCGTGGTGCACCGCTCCTGAAACAGGCGCCCGCCTATTAGACACTTTCTCCCCTAACCGACATCGTTGCTTTACATTTTCGCAACTGACCACACCGTCCCTGTGCACGGTATTCGCAATGGTGCTCTTCTCTCCTCTCCAGACCATTCCTCGCCTCCCAGTCACGGCACGTCCATCACAGCGGCCGGCGCTGGCATAACTGGTCACCGAGCTCACGCGCAGACAGCACACCGCAGTGGATGAATGCTCCGCTATTCTTCGCTTGCAAACACAAAACTGCCAAAACCACCGCATGACGACAGTTTTTGCTAACTTCCGGCTGCTTCTGCATTTCTTTTCAAATTCCCGCGTGCAACCACTCGAGCATTTGTGTGGTTCATTCCTCGTTGGTTTCTTCTGCACGCTCGGGATTGATAAGTAAGGAAATAAAGGACTTATCTTTTTCCTCTCGGGCAAGCGCGAGGTCTTTGCTCATGGGATCGCTGATCGTCACCTGCCACTGGTGAATCTCCTTCCACAGCTTGGCGGCATTCTTGCGTTCCGTCATTGCTCCATCGGCACTCCTGTTAACTTCATCGGCGTCCTCGCACACCTGCCGTTCGTTGATAATTCCCTTGCCAGGGCAGTTCACGTATATCATCTCCCAGCGCAGGTTCTCCGAAAACGTATTCCACTCAGCGAAGTTGCGTGCAATGGTCTGCTGGAAACTTACAAGCGCGGTAGTGCTCGTCGGATGCTTGTCACTCGTCGTCACCTGCACCATCACAATCGTCTTTTTGGGCCTTCTCGCATCCTCGCCCACTGCGTTGGAGCCACGCCACACCTCGCCCTTCACACGCCCATCGGCGCCCTTCTCACCATTTCGCTGCTTGTGCGGGTGACCCTCGACAAAGAAGAACGCATCGACAACAGGATAGTTCGGGATGCATGGCTTGTACATCACCATGTACCTGCAGCTATCAATGGGCTCCTGGCGAGCTGTCGGCAGAATCACCACGCCCCTGAGGTCCAGCTGGTCAAGATGAAGCCCTTCAAGCACGCTCACAACATCCCGCCCCTCCCCTTCGCGTCGGAGGTACTTCATCATGTACGACACCGAGTACAGCACCTCTTTTTGCAGCAGCGCGCAGAATGAATACTCTTCAAATAAAGAAGCCACTGTCTCTTCAGGGGACATAATGAGCATTTTTGCCGCTGCGTCCCGTTTTAAATACACGAGCATTAGCTTATATAAGTGGGAAAAGATGGGGAAGGACAGCGCTCGGCATCGGAAGGTGTCCGCGCCTTTCGTCTTGAACCGAACTCGCATAATCTTTACCAACTTGCGTGTTACATCGTCGTTCTGCCAGTTCATTTTACAAGAGAGGATACCTTTGTAATATGCCCTATTATTCTCGTTGATTCCATTCAGCATGGCTGTGACTTGAGTTTCTCGCTGTTTGAACTGTACGTCATCACAGAACATGAAACGAGCCAATGGTCCGGCAGTCTCAATGCGTTCATCCAGGACTTTCAACTGCTCCTTCAGTACTTTTTCCGCATTCAACAACAAACCCGCGTTATTCTCAAATCCTTCAGGCAAGCCGCGCAGCACCCTCCACGCAACAAACGCCTTCAGGTCACGCTCGTCGTCACAGTTCACAATGACCATAATCCCACCCCTGTCCTTCACCCACGAATCGTAGTGGTTTACGTCGGGCGACGTCAGAACAACGCTGGGCCAAGATTTTGTCGGAAGCTCTTCAGGAGGGACCTGTCCCTTTTTGCTGATGTCCACAATGACAAAGCCCCTTTTACAAGATGCCATCTCATTAATTTCCAACACAGCAGCACGCTGATCCGAATATTTCACCACGCGTCCGGGCACGCCAGGTCTCGCGTTGTGTATCACGTAAGCGCTGTCACGAATAAAGTACGCCACCACGTCAAGCAGCCCACCCTCGTATTGAAGCAGTTTATTTTTATAGTGAAGCAGCTTATAGAGCAGGAAGGCGCCGCACGCGAATGACTTGCCAATGCCAGGCGTGCCAACCACAACGAAAGACTTGGGATGAGTAAGTGTCCCTTCCACATACCATGCACGCGTTTGCTCTTCCACGATGTACCACACGCGCACAACCTCGCGGCGAATGTACACGGCATTGCTTGTCGGTGCGTTGAAGACTCCGCCTCTCCCTACTTCAGCATTGTTGTTAACACTTCGTGTCTCGTTTCTGAATTGCGTGTACGGCCAGCCGTCCTCGGAAGACAGCACCATAATCTCGAGGTTGCCGTTCCGAGGTGCCTGCCTGTCGACCTCAAGCGGTAATGGACTGTGATTCACATCAGCATATGACCACACGTTCTCTGGAAGGCCGTCAACAACACGCATGCCGAGCGGCATACCTGCCTCGCCAGACAGCACGTGGCTCCACCTCGCATTCACCACGGACTCGAAGGTGCCAGGGATTACCGGCACTGTGGCACTCTTTCCGGCACTTCCAACTACCTCCACTTCAACTCTCTCCCTCCCCATCACTCTTATCTTTTCCTTCTCCATCTCCCTCTCCCTCGCCTCAGCGTCCTTAGCAACGCTAAACGCGGCGTCCAGAAGGCCACAGACCGTGTTCCACAGTCCGTCATCCACCAACGCGTCTCTCACCTCGCGCTTGGCGTCCGCATTTTCATCAGCACCGCCCCGGTGAAGGAGAACCGTTATTCCTTTTCCTCTGAGCAGTGGAACAGCCTTGTAAACGAGCGCGCAGCTTTGACACTCGGTAAGGCTCAAGATCATCTCACGCAGGTCCGCATCGGGAATGAACCGCTACGGTTCCTGGATCACGACGTCCACCCTCACGTTGCCGTCAATATCAGTTCCCTGATAGCGAACAATGTTAAGAAAATAACTCGACAACACCTCGTTAGGTGGCGGAGCACCATCCAATAACACACCAATCACACTGCTGTTCAGCGTCCACCGCGAACCACGCACGCCCACCAAACGCGCTCGCTCAAAGGGAGGATCGCCTACAACGTCACACTCAATTCTTTTTGCTGCGCTGTCCACACACGGCCATGCCTGCGACGGTATACCTTACCTTGACCAGCTCCCTTCGAGTATGCACGGAAGAACACTCTAGAATCAACAAACTTGTGTAGGAAAAACAACAAAGACACAAACGGCCAAGTGAATGCAATAAAACATTGTGGAAAAGGGGGCATCCGTGCAGCAGTCAGTGGCGGGGCGAGAAAGAAGCAAAGACGTTGGTGTGGACACGGACGCACTGAACGGGCGGAGCGTCATGTGCTCACCAGGGGTGTGTGGAGTGCACGGGTATGGAGACGAGTACAGCAGTCGAACAATAACTTGTACAACACACAGCGCGCTCGACACAAGTGCTTTGCGCAACAGCTGCACTATAACAGCCTCCAGATGCGCCACAAGACAAGCGCGCTACGCAGACCTAACGCACAACGCACCAGCTGCCACGCACACTTCTGCTGGCTCCCGGTTCACACAAATCCCTGTCGCGCGGTTGTCACGAACACACTGCCAGCAGAGCAAACACCAATTAAGGCACGCAGTGGCTTGCCACACTACAAGTCGCTGGCTCGAAGAAATGCGAAGCTCGAGGATATTGCAGCGGGCAACTCACAATGCGTGCACCCACGCACACCACCCCAGTAATGCAAGTTTCCTTTGATCAAAAGCAGAGATATGAGAGAATACCATGCCGCGTAGTGTTCCCACTAGTCCCTCACTCGTCAGCAGCCCCCTGGTTGTGCGGCAGTCCGTCGAAGCGCCAAAGACATTTACGTTGGCTATTCACCTACACGCGTTTGTGCCTCCCGACTCCGCAAGTCACGGCCGCTCTTTCATTAATGAATGCAGGCCGCATGACGCTCTGCCACCGCAGCATCACTCGATGCGCCGCAAAAGAATACACTGCAAATGCGCTTTTCTCACACACGGTGCGCCGTGGAGACCGATATGAGGCGCGTGAGTGGATGTGCGCAGTCAAATATGGCACCGTAAAAGCACGCGTTTTCCCATGCGTGACGTCACAAACAGATGGGCGTTCGTTGTCCCGGCCGCATCAACCGCAAAGGCAGCGATGGAAACATGCGAACACAATGTCTGCACGCCGGGACACAACTATGTAGTTGATCCGTCGTATTTTTATGGCCATCTGCACCATGTTGGTGGCGTTCAACCACTTGTGCGCTGATCGACGGGAGTAGCAGCTGGGACGACCAACGCACAGTCAAGTGCATCATCACGAGGGGTTGGAGACAAACGAGTCTTTGCCCCACCCAAACCAGCGCCTGTCCATCAGTCTGTGCTTTCATGTAAGGTTGCCACGAGTTCACAACGAACACGCATATCAAGAGCCTCCCAAGTGGCTGAGCGCCGAGTCATTCTGCTTTCTCTTGCTTAGCGTGTGCCGACAAGCTTGGGCACGCCACAGCCTCAACAGGCACAGAAAAAGGCACAAACATCTTGTCATGTGCGAGGCAGTCATCAAATGCGTCACCGTTAAGGGAAAAAAGCACGCGTGTATGCAACACGTTTCTTGCGTGCCGCTCTTCATCCAGACGAAAAAACACACAATTCGGCACATCCCCCACACAAAAGCAGCAGCAGAGAGACGTCAGACCAACACATACGCGACACACGCGCGTCACCAGCGGCACAACACTCGCAATTGCTCAACACTGCAGACACCACGCACGTTTCAAACTTGTGCTGGCCGGCAATCACAAGTGGAAGGAAGAACGCGCGCGTGCACCAGGTCCGCGCCAGAGAACTGACTGTGCCAGCGAACCACGCGTCGCTGGAAACGGCAGGGGTGCAGATAAACCTCGTTTATTTAATGTCTCTTTTTGCTTCGTCTCGCTCTCCAGCTTGTCAAAAACAATCGCACCAGCAACGCACACGGCGTGCACAAGTTTCGAAGGTTCATGTGCGTACAAAAGTGACCACGGTGAGTGATGGCCACAACGCAGTCGAGGAGTTCGGGTTCCTTTGTCCTTCCTTCACTAGTGCACGCATTTGTCGCTGCGTCGTGCCATGCAACTCTACACGGTGGGCGCGCTCACCAACCCATTCACACACGCACTTTCTCTCTCTGTCAAACACAAAGGCTGTCGCTCCACAATTTTGTCTACCGTAGAAAGACACTTCTGCTCTGCACAGCGCCACATGAAATCAACGCCACGTGTAAAAAAACGTGAACTGCGATTGAGCACCCAGCGTTCATTTCCACACTATCAACCGCGCCGCACTGGAGAGCTGCAGCCAAGCACCACACAGGAGATTCCCACGAACAATCAACAGGAGCGAAAAACAAAGGGAGAGGAACTGAGAGGAGGGAAAGTGAAAACAATCGTGTGATAACGCGTGATGTTCGAACAGTTTAGAATCGTAGCGTGGCGTCAGCCAACACGGAGCACCTTCCACGCCCACACGCACTGGCAACGTCTTCGTAGGCGGACAACCGACCGTTCTTCAAAAAAGGCAACGCCCCGCTACTTATTTTAGGGAGGCGCCGCAGCACAGTTCGCACGCGCGTGCAGTTCCGTTGTGAGAACGAAATGCAGGTGTATGCGAACCAACAGCAGTGGCAGAAGTGACCGCAGCGTCGAAAGCCACACGAATACGGGGCAGTGGCAAAAGCACACACAAACAGAACCACTCACTGCGGTAAATAAAAGAAATTAAAAGAACGGGCGTTGTGGTTGGGGGGCACAGCTGAGGCTAATCTTCGACTGTCGTGATGCGGTGTTGTTGCGCGAGTGCAAGCATCAGGCACGCGCCAACACGAGCAGCAGCGGCAGCAGACGGGGTGCTCAGCAGGTCGCACCGCCCCACCGGTTCCGCCACTCGTCACGCAGACGCCTCTTCTCGCAGCGGTTGCCATCGTTCGCGTGTTTCGTTCGCCTGTTTCACTTTCATTCCATTCCTTCCACATTTTTCCCATCTCGCTGGACGTCACCTTCGTGTTACGAGGCGATGTTTTGACTCACTGCGCTCACTCGGCAGTTCTTTTCCTTCACAGTTTCATTATCGCTTCACGACGCCTATACGCCGTGGCGTCGCCTTCACTTCCAGCCGACACCGCTCCAGGGGCGCGCAGGGCAAAGGCAACCTCGGCCCCATGGACCCTCCGCGGCACCACGAGACACCACCCGGACGGCCACTTCAACAGTGTCGCGAGACCGAAGGGAACACGGAAAGCAGGTGACAAGCAATGTGCCTAACTGCGCACCGCACAGGGATCGTCTCCGTGCACGCAGCCACTGCTCAGGCAACGCTCCAGACACACTTCCGCCTGACGACAGTCCCACTCGACAATACAGGAGCAAAATGACGCGACAATCAAAAAGACACGCAGCTACGCGAATACAATGGCACACCGTGTGAGCGCGGCGCGACAAGTGGGCACTGCACTCCAAAGCAGCACAGGGCACGGGGACTGCACGGCCGGCATCGCATCAGCGCACGTTACAAATTCACAAGACAGAGCAGGCATTTGGGGAAGTCAATTATTCTACGGCATTGATAAGAACAAGGAAGAAATAGCTGTCAGTCACGCGGTGTAGTGCACTACCCTTGTGAAAGAGGCAACACCCAGCAGCGGTGCTTCACAACAGGAGGACTACAGAACAGAAATAATTCTCCACACAGTCAACTGCCCCTTAAAGGAATTGACAAATAAGGCACACCATGGTGCCAGCACGGCGCGCAAGGGAACAGAAAAGCATGGAAAAAAGGTCCACGTGGAAACAAATAAAGCACGATGCACGATCGCACACGAAGCTCCCGTACAGCACAGTCCTCATTACCATGAAACGCCTGTTGAAATGGTCTTTGGCCACACACCCAGCCCCTACACCGATAACCGAGCATCTCTTCGGCTTAAAACTTAATTTCCTTTGGCTCATCTGATTTCTTCGCTTTAATTGTTTTCTTGGCTTTCTTCGCTTTAATTGTTTTCGTGGCTTTCTTCGCTTCCTTAGTCTCCACGACCACCTGAAGTGCCTTCTGCCATTGCCCAGCGCTTGATGCAGTAGCCACCTGCGGCACAGCATCGGCAGTTTGGCGCCCAGCAGCAAGCATAACCGCGGCAAGGAGATCGTTGTCCATCTGCGCCTGGTACTGCTCCACTCTGTTCCAGAACGCATGGGCGTCTCGGTGTTCCTCCCTCACCTCCCCGGCAGCCATCGCGCACACCTGCCGCCTGCTCATCGCCTTCGCGTCTTGGTGCTGCACGTAAATCATCTCCCACGAGAGCCGGTCTTTCACCACGTCCCAGTCCCGAATCCACTCCCTCATCCTCGCCATCAAACCAACCACAGCGCCCGTCGTCGTGTCGTGGTTATCTTTCCTCGTCATCTGCAGGCACACAATGGTCCAATTCGCGCAAGCACCCCGAGCACCCGCCCGCCCGACAGCAGCAGCGTCTTGTGGCGGCGCATCCACAAAATAAAACGCGTCAAGCACAGGGAAGTTTACAAGGTCTGGAATGTACAGCACACCCGTCCTGAGGTCCCTGGCCTCTAGCGACACGCCTCCTCGCTGGTCACCAATCTTGAAGGCAATTACTTGGTGGTGCTGAGCATAGCGAGCAGCCGCCCTTAATCTGCTCAGCACGCTCCCACTCGCGTGACTGCACAACGCACTCGGAAGGCACTTCATCTTCTCCACCACCTTGTCCACAACGCTCTCGTACATGAAGGCGCACGAACCGAACTTCTCCAGCACATCCGCAGCAAGGCCCGGCATCTCCAGTGCCTTCGCAAGGTACGATTTTCCGAAGAAGTAATTGACGACGAGAGTATTCAACCGCGCACCAATGACCTCGGAGGCGGGAAAGTTCAGGCAGTCTTCGACAGGGTCACTCGCGGCTCGCACGAGCTTTATGATCTTGTGGGTTGTCCCGTCCTCCAACCACGGGATCTTGTACAAGAGAATCCGCATGTAGCGCGCCATATCCACGTCGTTAATATTGGACAACGCCACAGAAACATCTCTGCATCTCTCATTGTACTCCTTATCGTCAAACACGTAGCGCAGCATCGGGCCCACCTCCGCAATGCGTTGTTTAACCACACTCCATCGCTGCTCGATTTCTGCCCCACAGGCCTGGTAGGTTTCACACGTCCTACAGCGACACCACTCCCGCCGCACGAAAAACGCCTTCATCTCAAGCATGGTGTAGCAGTTGATGAAAATGTAAAATGCCCTTTTCTGCTTCTTCCACTCCTTGAAGTTGCTTACCTTCGGCGACGACAGCACAACGCAGCCCCACCTGGTTGTCGACAGACTATTTTCAGGCTGGCATTTCCCGCTCACATCGAAAATGATGAAGCCACACTTCGCACGGCAGTCCTTTTCTGCGTCCTTCACGCCCTCCGCCTCCTTTCGTTTGACCAATGCCTCATGCCTCTCATTCTCCATATGCCACATCACAGTCAGTGCGTCATCTGCCTTCTTGTAAAACACAACTCGTCCAGCCATGGCACCGGTCTTGTGGAAGATGTACGCAGAACCATCCACAAAATACGCCACAACTGGGACCTTAGTCGCGTCGTAGTGCAGAAGCTCGTACAGCAGGTACGACCCGCAGTCAAACGACTTGCCGATGCCGGGCGTCCCAACTAACACGTACGGACGAGGATTAAATTTTCTGTCGTCGTCGGGCCACCCCGCCAGCTCACGTCGGACAATGTGCCACACACGCATCACCTCGCGACGTACAAAAACATCACTTTCTTCTTCGGTTTGAAACTTAGTAAAAGGCCAACCCTTTTTAGACGTCAGAACAAGCAACTCGAGACCATCATCGTGTTCCTCATTAACATTTCCCGTTTGCCATGGATCCGGTGTTCTGTTCACCTCAGCGTCCGACCAAACGCTCTTAGGACGGCCATCAACTACACGCATGCCAAGCGGCATGGCTGCATCGCCAGACTCCACGTAGCTCCACCTCGCATTCACCACGGACTCGAAGGCGCCAGGAATAACAGCTCCAGACGTTTTCCAGGCCTCATCGGTTCTCTCAGACGCCACGTCGCCCATCGCAGCATTGAACGCGGCATTCAGAAGACCACAGACCGTGTTCCACAGCCGTTCATCAGCCAACTCATCTCTCACCGCGCGCTTGGCGTCCGCATTTTCATCAGCACCGCCCCACTGAAGGACACTTGTTATTCCTTCTCCTCTGAGCAGTGGAACAGCCCTGTAGACAAGCGCGTACGTTTGACACTCAGGAAGGCTCAAGATGCGTCTGCGTGTGTATTCGTCAGGAATGTAAAATTCTGGTTCCTGGATCACGACGTCCATCCTCACGTTACCCTTGGTTACTTCTCCGTCAAAGCCAACACGCTCAAGACACTCGCTCAGCAGCATAACGTTGTCAGGCGGTCGAGCACCATCCAACAACACATCTGCCACACGGCTGTTCAGCGTCCACGTCGTGGAGCCGCTCGAAGCACGACACAAAAAAGGAAGCGTTCGATGGTAGAGGCGTAGCTGGTTGGTCCACACGTGAGCGCTGACACGCGCGTGCCGCACACCCGCCAGTCGGAGAGAGTGCCTGAAGACAGAAAACATCGTTTAGTGACTCGATAAGACGCAGCGCTTTTCTTTGGTGCGTGTTGCTTGAGAAACGCATTGTGAGGGGAGCAGAACAAGAAGTGATGCGCAAACATCTGCCGCACCTGGTGGATGCAACAAAACAGGACCATGAGAGTGGATAGGAACGGTACATGCTCCTGTGTTCGCGCACACGTGCTATGCAAGTTCAAATGTAGGAGAGATAGTGAGGGTGACACGCGCATGACACATTTCAGGCGTGTGCAGGTGCGATGCGTAGTGCACTCGGCAACAGGACCAAAAATAGTTAAACGCATGTGGACACTACGCGGAAGTCTGGGCCGTCGCTCGCCCGTAGCGCCGCACGCAGGCACACTCGTGGTGCCTCCGCGTGTCAGCGCTTGTTTTTACTTGCATGTCACGCAGCAGCCTCCGGTTGGGGACTACGGAATCGTGACCTTGGATGCATCAATGAGAAAACGAAAACCATCAAGCAAGCCACAGGCACACAACCCGTTGTGCATACAAACACATGTGTGCGCAGGTGTTGCCTCAGGCCTTCCTTCGTACGACCACCACTGGTCCCGTCAATCCCATGACCGCCAATGGCAACGCTTTGGCTTTGGGACTGCACAAGAGTAGACAAGCTGGGCCTTAGTCATTTACTGCGGCGAAATGTATGGCAACACTGTAAAACGCAAACTGACCAGAACGAAGCGTCGCAGCCTGCTGTGTTTCGTCAGCCATTTAGCTGCACGGATGTCGTGAACAGCTATCGCAATGCTTCGTGGATCCGCGTACAAGTAAAATGTGGGAGTGGACAGCGTTCGCCTGAAAATGATGTCGCGCGGCATCATCGGCGCTCGCGTCGGATAGGCTCCCGGTGCGGACCAGGAGGAGAGTCACGGCGTCCCCAGCATAAATGATGCATCCGCCCGAGTGGAAAGAGCGATATCAAACCGACTGCTGTTCCTTCTCATAAACGACAATATGCGCGTATGAGTGGGAGGAAGACCTCCTGAACCGGGCACTGGGTCACAATCGAGCCTCGAGTTACCCGAGCCACGGAACACCATCTTTCCGCACAGCTACTCAGTAGGGCGTCTGGGTTAAACTGCATCATGATACGACTCTCTCAATCACACGCAGGTATGCATTGGCCCCGGACCAACAAAGGTTGGTGTATCGTCTCCGAGAGGGATGGCCAGGATGCTCCTGCACGTCAGCGTTCCGCCAGGTCTCCATGAGAGAGTGTCCTCAGTCATATTCCATTTACACATAACAACCCGAGCGGTTCAGAAAAGAGTAAGGCTGCGTACACGCTGAAACGTAGTGCGATGGCAGTGCAAGCGACTCCTCGCAACGCGCCACGGAGGAACTCCACTCCCCTCGCTCGCATAGGCTGCGAGAACAGCGGGAAGCGTCGGACAGCGCGCTGTGTTCGTTGTTCCAGTGCCGGTGATGGACCGCCACTGCAGAAGAGTGTGCCACACGCGCGCTTCTCAATGCCCTAACACCGCGCTACTGCAAGGATGCTCTGCAGCGCTGACGTTACAAAGTTGAGCAACACACTTGAAATGCGTAAGTAAACTCCGTGTGGCACTTCCACCATTGTCGCCACAGGTCAGTATGCCGCCGAGCAAAAGTCAGAGAACACAGCGCAAGACACTGCTCCCCACCACACAATGCCAAGAAACAACAAGCGCTCCGCACACAAAGACCGGCGCATCTCCTGCACTCGGTGCCGCGTCATGCGTGGCACCTTCGACTCCGAGACGTCCGTGCTTTGAGACTCTACTGTGCTTGGTCGCAATCGAGGGGCTAACACTCCGAGTTGTTATGCACAATGATGTTCGGATGCGCTGTCACAGCAAACATCAGGGTGTAGAATTGGCTGATGGACTTCCAACGGTGCGTAGCGTTTAGCGATGGTGACTCGGCTCCACCAGGTGAAAGCTCTGTGACAATAAACATCCAATATCACGCGGAAGGGAAAGCACATGCGGCGCCAACACGGCCCGCTGCACATTCCTCCGCAGAATCCCTCCCAAAAAAACGTCCTTGCTCATTGTCAAGGGGCCCGTGCCAGCACTCAATATCAGGCCATATGCATCGGCATCCACCAATTCCTAACACTCCGCTATGCAAGTCATCACGCGGGCACCGGTTGGTGTCTGCTGTGCCTTCAGTCCTGCACTAACTGCCCGTCACCATCAATGCACCCACGGGGCTAAGGCGCAGGCACCACAGCCACCGCTGCCATCACTGCTGTTGTCGAAACAGGAACAAAGGAATAAAAAGAATGGAAATATCACAACACATGCTACAACATACTAAAGACAAAGCGACCCCGCTCGGTCCATGTGCTGTAACTCCGACGATTGGTAAATTAGGTGGTGGTGTGGGGCAATTGACGAACGGGGCACTTGCCAGTACCAGGCGTACAAAACTAAACGATAAGCAGAGTGCACAAGCGCTGACCGTATCCGGTTGTTCGCGCGAGAAACTATTCGTAAACCCTTTCTCAAATAGTGAAGTGATAATTAACACCCATAAAGCTGGTAAAAGTGACCTCGTGTTTTTTCAGAGGGAGTCTTTTGTCGCTTGCCCTTAATTGAAGTTACACGACGCCTTTCGCTTCCATCAGCAGCGCACCTTGTCAAGGGAAAAACAGAAGCCAGCACCAAAATGGTATGGGGAGATCGTGCAGGGACGAGGGGAGGTACAGTCTTGCAGAAAGACGACAGGGCACAGAGAGTGTGGCTCATGAACCCGTCGCCCTCACAGTAAGGGCTTCACTCGATGTGCACAACAGGACATACTTTGCCCAATGCGGTTGTGCCTAGAAGTATTAGTAGAAACGGTCTCGATAGGCTGTCTGTCACGGGGAACAATATCCAGTGCGGTCTGGAGCAAGACATGGAGACAGCGGCTGGGGGCATCAAAAAGGCATCACTCCACCCCATGCAATGTCGGCTTCGTTGAACTACTCTTGTTATACATACGCACGACAGCACAAATGCAGTTGCAGAAATGCGCTCGTGCGCCATGAACAAGGGTGCTGATATCGACCTCTTAGTGAGGAAATATTTCATGCACTGGCTAGCTACGTTTACAGTGCCGCTTAGTCCAGTAATGCACACGGACCGAGCGACTACCGTAAAAATAGAAAATCACGTTGGCACACACGTGGCTGCAGTTGTGCTTCGCTCACAAACGAACTGCCATGATGTTAGCATGACACGCACAGGCAATATCCGGAAATAAAATAATTAACAGGCGGAACCCGAGCAAAGTTGATGTGTCGCCGATCAGGCGGCATTCACCTCGAGTGCCAACCGCGGAACAGCACCGCTGTGCCCAGTGGAAGTATTTTCATGTGGTGCAGGCCGTCCCTCACCTCGAGGACACCCATGTCAGTGACAAACACACATGGCCCTCCTAAAAAGTAACCCCCACAACCTCGTTTCGTGAAAAATTAGGCGGATAGCAGCAGAAAGGCAAAAAGAAGGGAAAGAAGGGAAAGGAGGTTAAAAGGGAGGAATGAAGGATAAAAGACACATTTGAGTTTGTTCATAAACGCACATTTACTCAGATGCCCCTTGTTTCTCCCGTTTTGGCACAAAGAAAATGAGGGGCGGCCAACACACACAACAGGCACGCCATTCGGTGCAAAATTATCATCGATATATAAAAGCCTGTTCACATTTTCAGAAGTAGTGCACCAAATCAACGACGAAACAGGGGGACCCAAAATTTAAAAAATCGCTCGCTCATCTAATTTTCTTCTCGTTGATATGCCTCGTTGCTCAACCTGTCATCACTCATTTGGTTGCGCGTTCTTTAACCACTAACGAAACTGTTAACCCATTTATCCCCACCACAACACCAACGGCTCATTTGCCTGCTGAACTAACCGTCACGCTACATACGCTCGCGGTGCCATCATTTTCTGTTGGTACCAAATCGGATATGCTCATTTACTTGCGAGCCTACTCACGGGCACGAGCGCTAAAAATAATAATAGCAAAAGTAAAAACACACTGCCAGGCACATACACGAAAAATATTTCCCTCACAGGCTTTATTCCAGCGACTGCGGGGGAAGCATGTGATGGCTTCTCCAACGACGCAGCAACACAAAAATGTGCGCTGTTGTGTAGATGCAGGAGTAAAACATAAAAGATGTCAATGGTTGGGACTTGCCTTTTGTGAACACCTTATTCCGACATGTTGGTAAGAGAAACAACGGCAATAACAGTGGCAACAGCACAACAAGCCGTGCCTCAGCGTTGGTCACACCGCTTTGCACCAGAAGCAATGACAAGTTGAGAGACCAAGCCGGTCCAGTGTAACAACGTGTGGCTGTGACCTCCCTGCTTGGGCAGGCGAAACACAAAGGCCCACTGCCCGCATCACAACGTGTCACATTAAACTCTGCTACAGCAGCCAAGCGAGAGAAAGGTGCCGTATTTTGTGAAGGAACGATAAAATTTTGTGTTGAAGAGAAAGGACGACACGCGGAGGGGTGCGTAGCAGGGCTGTTTAAGAGTGGAAAATATGAAAACCCCTGCCACGCTCTCATGCGCCATGGGAACAATTCGCCACTTGAAGAGGCATCACCGCGCCCAACACCGTAGTGCAGTAGGTCAGCCAATCCTCGACCCATAACCAATTGAGCATCAGACACTGCGTCGGTGTTGGACCAGCAGTGTAAAAAACGTATTGTATCAAAGATAAGCGCTGGTGGCACTCTTCAGGTCATAGCAGCCTGGCTTAGCAAGCTCAGATGGCATGCCTGGGGTCCAAGGGCACCAGACCTCTTCTTGCTTTTGTTCCATTTTACTTGTTTATTTGAAACAACACCAAAAATAAATTCAAGTGAAGAATGTGAAAATCAACGGACAACACGACAAAAATTGGCAGCAGACAATTAAATAAATGCGCAAGCAAAATAATAATGAACGGAGCATTGGCGACAAATTAGGAAGGTAAAGACATTTTCGAATAGGCTGCACCTCACCTAACATCCACTCGCAAGGAAAATGTAATATGAAGGGAAGTGCAGTTAAATTAACAATTATGTGGGCAACGCCACGCATTACACGAAAGCAAACCAGCTCTGTTACTAAAAGACAGTGTTTTTAAGCTGGGGTTAACGAAAGGGATGGGCGGGAAAGAGTTTTTCTCCTCTCCTTCCGTGCTAGGGTGGAGACCGATGGGGGGGCGGGTTTCGTTAAGAACGTTTTCCGCAAACACTGGTTCTACAGAGGAAAGGGGAAAGATTCAAATTGAATAGGTGAGAATAGTCCACCGTTTCCGTGGCTTCTCCAAAAAGATTTAAAGGAAAATAAATATCAACCCAGGGCTTCAGTTCAACAGAAGTCATTATGGTGTTTGGGGATGTGGCGCCTACCATTATTTGCATGGTGAATGCCGAAACGGCGGTGGCACTTTAAACCGCAGATGTGTAAATGCACTTGAAAAAAGAAATTATTGCACTGCCGCTCGCTACTCGGAAAACATTCACCACCGTCACGCCTGGCGAGTGTTCATGGGTCCACACGTTTGCAAGTAGTCACAGTCCCTAAAAAAAAAAAGAAAGCACGCCTTGCGAGCTGTTTGTCCTAGCGGTGTTAAAAGAAGGCGTGCGTGCGCACATCGCTTTGCGTCCCAGATTGCCCCGCTGGAAACGAGGGCGACGATTGAAAAGCAAGCTCGAGCAATGCCGGTGGCACATGCTTTTACTTGCCATCCATTGCTGTTGACGATCTGCGCGGTGCATAGCGATTGTCCCAACGCGGGGTTATGTGCGCTTATGTTACACAGGTACCGAATCGTACTGCCTCACTGTTTCCTTCCAAGGCATTTGCTGTTCGGGGCACTGAGGCTGCGCCGCTTCGTACTTCTGCCTGTCTCCAAGCTGTCTCTTTTTGCCATCGCCCACATACACGACCCGCCATCGCATACCTTCGTCGAACGCATTCCCACCCTCAGACGCACTCCCCAACCTCTTTCTAAAAGTTTACAGATGCCTTGTTGTGACGTGGTGGTCGGGCCGCCTCGTTGCTTGCATAACGGCAATGGTCCTCGGCTGATAAACATCGATGTTGTGTGCGGAGTTTCGCGTGACTCACTCGTTTTCCCTTTCGCGATACTCAACCGCAAAGAAGCTGTGAATCACAGAAGAATTACCGAGGGCACGTTTGTATAGTACATTGTGCTTGCACCTCCTAACGACTCTATTCTTGGACGTTGGGAATCACTCGCCCCTAATTAGACGGAGCGGGCTCCCGTTGAACCTAGCGAGCACGCTCTACACACGCTTCTCGCCGTCACGCTGCAGACGGCGGAGCTTAACGGCAACAAAACTTGCCACGTCGGCCCTCAGCAAAGCATCTAACAACCGTTGCACAAATAATTCTTGATCCGCTATCTGTTGTACGCTGTCGGCGACCCCTGTGCTCGGGGTGCCGGTTACAACACTCCGAACTCCACCTCTTATGTTTTCCTCCGGACAATTCACGACATTGTGCCTGTGCGCTGCCCAGACAACGTCTCCTGCTGCGTTCAGCCTGGCAGTGCCAACATTCCAAACGTTATCTCTTATGTTATCACTCGGAGAAAGCTTGACAGCGCGTTCCTGCTATGTCCACTGCTTGAGAGGTGAGACTACATCCCTCTCCAAGAATGGTGCGACCTTGTAAAAAAGGCTCTCCGCTTTGCACCAGAGTGAGTTAAATACACGGCTGGGGTTGTTGTTGCCCCGAATGTATGCCTTAGCCCTCCTGACAAAAACGCTCAGAGATTCATCCTCAGCCGGGACAATGTCGTCTCCAATGTCACTCAAAAAAATCTCCTAGCTTCACATGCGTAGGCGTAGCATTACCACGCAATAAAACAACTCTCACAGTTCTATCAAGTGTCCACGCTGTCGGCGTGGCCGCTACCTGTTTCTGCTCTGGCACGGCAACATCACTTTTCACTCGACCACGTCGTAGTGGTCTGTCACTATCGCCCAGGCTACTCGCACTTGACAGTGCACCACCTGTTTCTCTCAATTGGTCAGTCAAGCATATATAACACCCAGTGACGCAAGGTAAATAACCTATTAAGAAAAGGGCTACAGACAGATGAAGACTCGAGGAGTGCAGGCGGGCGCAACCAACACGGCAGAGCACTACCGCCACAAAGTAAAGGTAGTGGTGCTCAAAGCACCGTCACCAAGTGAGCATCAGCTGGAGAACTCAATGCGTGTCGTTGTCTTGATGCACACATAAACTGTAGCCATAATGAAGCGCAACACGTCGCCTCGAATGATCAAGCGCGCCACTCCATCTGCACGCGTGATGTTGCGCTTCACACATCTGTGCAGCACGTACGACCCAACGCCAAACAACTTTCCGATCCCGGGCGTCCTTACCAACACGTACGGGCAAGGGACAGACGTGCTGTAGCCATTGGGTCACCTCGCCAACCCATTTCGTACAACGTGCCACACGCGCATCACCTCGCGGCACACAAACACACCATGCTTCTTACTTTGTTCAAACTCAGTGTACCGCCAGCCTTTATAGGACGTCAGCACAAGCAACTCAGATACAACATTCGTGCTCTTCGTAATTTCCGAAGGTTTCAGACTCCATGTGGTCTTCGCTCACCTCAACATTGCACAACGCCCACAGCGTAGATCTGTCACGCATCTTCACACGCATGACGTAATGACACGCTGCCCTCTTTGCATCCATCAGGAAAAAGCACACACTTTCGTTCCAATTCCAACATTATTTTGGCACAACTCATGGTCCCACATGCCTATCAGCGGAACACGAAAATCCAAGCAAGTTCTGTAGTATGCCACATCTTTGCATCATTGGCCCGTTACGCGCCGCAGCAAGTACGACGTTGCTTCCACTGCTCGCACGCTGCGCAGCCACAACTCGGCTGCACTAAATAGTGGAACATCCACCCGCGCTGACACACGCGAGAGGAGCCGGACATGGCTTAAAATACAGCCGCTCCCGGTTAAGGTCACGTCTCAGCGAGAGGCACGAGTGCGCTCGCCACCACACCGCCCGAATCGCGAAAAGCTCGACTATCATCTTGACAGGGGGTGAACATTCATGGGAACAAAAACAAAAGATATGCAATGCCGCGCAGATACCTGTTCACCTTAAACCTTGAACGCGACACACGATCGCATCGTTGTAGCACCATTCGTTGTCGCAGCTATATACAGACTATCAGACCTTGTGCATTCACAGGAGGGGTTATTGCTACGCCTTTTGTTTCTTCTTGGCAGCACCCAACACACAGCAGAGCGCGTTAACAGAGAAAAACAGGCAGGAAGGTAAAAAGGCACGGCATACATACTCAGAACAGCAGCAGTGAAAACACGCGGCAATAAAAGCGCGCCGGTGGGCGTGTGATCACAAAACAAGATGGAACGACACACAAGAATTTAGGCTTGTGGAGGTTGGGAGGATTGAGCTTCCCATATTGCTGCACTCGCTCCCACCGAGCAGAGTAGGTGCAGCGAACGCGTCAGCAGGATACAATACGCTGCATGCTGCGAACTTATTGCAGGGACGCGGTAAGGGCACATGGACTTTCACATGTCGCACAGAGCGAAAATACGCGCTGACCGCATCGGCATATCAGACCTCTCGGAATGGCTGCGAATTGACCGACAACACAACACGACACGTGGCAGTGCATGGGTGCACTAGTACACAGTACCCTCACCCTCGTCAATGTCGAGTGCATTCGCGAAATCCACCTGCACAGGCAGTGCCGTTGCGTGTGCTCAGAAAACCAGCCAAACAAACAAACGCACAATGCGGCATCAGACCACCACCACGTCCATTGCACTTGTGTAACGTCGGCAACTTCGTTGCTCGTCAGTTGCCTGTTTTTGAGTTGCAACACGAGGTGCTCAAAGACGCGTGCACATTTGGAGGACATCAAAGGCGGTGCGAGCACGGCGGTGAAGCAATGCTAACAAACGTTTTGGCAACGCGCTTCAGAGCCGATCGGTAAGTTGTGGGAGGAACCTCTGCTCTAGTTTCACGTGCGCTTCAACCAGCAACACGCTATTCGTACAAAACGTGGTGCCGATGCGCAAGTGCGGCTTCCCTTCCGAGCTCCCTTGGTCGCACCTTCCACTGCGTGTTACGTTTATGGCACATCATGGCACACAGGAAACAAGAGGGCATCAGGAGTCGTATCACAACAGGGAGCATGGCTTCACACAGCACGCGCCTCCTCGCAGCGATGACCAATGGCGCAGCACCAAGGCACGCTATCACGACGAAGCGCTTCGACACAGCACGGCAGCTCGCAAATGGAGGTCCGTCTAAACATGCAGCTCAACACCGAGCGGCAGCACGTGCCGCTACAAACGGACTCGCTCGGTGAAGGAGGTCGCTGCAATCGCAGAGCATAACGCGACGCACTGTGCGCAAGACAAACTACAGCACACCGCGTCAAGAGGAGTAGAAAAGGAGCAGTGCGAAAAAGTAAGCTCGTCTACGGTCATCCGCGAACGCGCGCACGAGCACAGGGAAGGACAGCAGCACTCAGAAGTAATAGGGACGGAGCTCTGTCGAGTAAAATGCGGAACAACTGGAATATCACGTGTGTTAATGAAGTAATGATTAAACTATGCGCTGACAACTCTCACTCATGTGTTCGGCTCATGGCGCGGAAAAGAGTTGGGCTTTAGTAGGGTACCAAACGATAGCGTTGCATGTCGATAACAGAGGTGTGCATTATGAAAGGAGGGGAAATAAAAGGTGCGTGCTACACGCAGCGCCATTTTGCGCGTTAGAGCATGTGCTATTGGAAAATGCAGACAGTCCAGTGTGTCGCTCGTGACTGGTTCCTTGCCGCCACTGGCACGTCACAACCACACAGCTATGCGATGGGGGGAGGAACGAAGGTCGCGTCACCACGTCTTCCGTCAGGGCTTCTGTTCATCTTTTTTAATTTTTTTTTCGATCTTTACTTCACCAAAAGCTTGCGTGAGTTCAGTGACATGTGCAGCCGCTTGCTCCCCTGAATATGATGCTGGCTCGAGAGACACCTGGTACTGCTCTACACTCTTCCAGAACGTTAACGTGGCCTCTTCAGTCGCCTTAGCATTCCTGCATAACTGCTTTGTTTTAATGGTATTCCCACCTGCAGGCTGCACGTAGATCATTTCCCACCTCAGTCCGTCTGTAAAAATGTTCCAATCGCAAAAGCACTTGGCCAGCCCCTTCTTCAATAGAACAACTTTTGATACGGTTGTGTGATGCTGCTTGGCAATTGTCGCCTGCAGAGCCACAACAGTCCTTGGTTCACCCTCAACAACAAAAAAAGCGTCCAAAACTGGGAAACAGGAATCACGCGGGACGTACAGCACACCGCACTTCAACTTGCGGTTGTCACCCTTATCTATGAACGCCAGTTCCTTCGGGTAAAGCTCAGCGCCGCCATTGCGACACACCACGCTATCACACTCCAGTAACTCCATACCTTCTGACTCACGAAGCTTCACGAGGTCACGCGGCACCTGCTCAAACAACTCCTTCTGAAGAAACAAACATACCATAAAAGTCTCAAAGAGGTGCGCGCTATCTCTGCCATAGTTTGATACCACAACTTGGAGCAGTTGTTGAAGCCTGCCTTCAGTTTCTTTTCTCTCTATCACCATTCTCGACAACTTTTTATACACCTTATCCGACACTCCCTTGTTCCTGAAGTCCTCATCGCACCCCTCATAATGCACACGGACTGACTTCACAAGCTTGTGCGACGATTTACTCTCACGCCACGCGTCTTTTTTGTCAAACACCTTTTCATAAAGCTTCATCATATCGTCGTTCAGCTCCATCAACTCACTATTTATCTCCTTTACTCTTGAAAAATAACTCGCATCGAACAAAACATAGCGAATCATCGGCCCCACAACGTCAATGCGGTCACTCAACTCAGTCCAGCTGTCCTCCACCTCACTCACGGTTGGGTTCGACTGGGCAAAGTGCTCCATCCACACGTGGATGGCCTTTATTTCACGAACGTGGTAACAGTTTATATATACAGTACCTGCCCCGTCTGCATTGGACCATCCCTTGTAGTTACTTTTGTTTGGTGAGGTGATGAGGATGCCTGGCCAGTTTAGCCTCCAGTTGGAATCAGGGCTGGCACCTTTTTTACCGACGTCGTAGATCACATAAACCCGAGACCCGGTTTTAACCCTTTCCTCAATATACCTTTCAGCTGCCTTTTGGTAGTCAAATTTCAGCACCTTACCAGGCTGCTCGTTCTTCAAGAACACGTACACAACGTCGCCAATGAACCACGCGACGATGTGAAGGCGATTGGGGTCGTAACGCAGCAGCATGTAAAGAAGAAATGAACCAACACTGAATGATTTACCAATTCCAGGCGAGCCAATCAACGTCAATCGGTGCGTGGTCTTACCAGTAGCCTCACCGTGCATTACGTCCAGATACTTCTTGACGATATACCACACGCGAACCACCTCCCGGCGGACAAAGACACCGCAATAAAATTCTTTAGGCAGGGTCGTGGAAGCTTGTTCATCACCACTGTAAACCATGTAAGGCCAACCCATCCTTGAGGACAATACAAAAATTTCAATACCATCTTCTCGGTCGCGTTGCTCATCCACTTCATTGTCTTGGGTGTTGAAAAAGTTCACCTCTTCCTCTTTCCACAGCATCCCAGGACCAATAACCTTCTCCGACACATTTCCTTCGCATACCCCCATGCCTAACGGCCCGTCGGTGTCACCGGACTTCACATAAGCCCACGTCGCATCCATAACGGAGTTGTAAAGGCCTTCGACCAAAGTTACCTGCTTAATGCCACTTTCAATTCTCTCTTCTTCTCTTCTTCTCTCCCTCTCCTCAGCGTCATTAACAGCATTTAACGCGGAGTCCAGAAGGCCACAGACCGTGTTCCACAACCGTTTATCAGCCAACCCATCCTTCACCGCGCGCTTGGCGTCCGCATTTTCATCAGCACCGCCCCACTGCCCGACACTTGTTATTCCTTCTCCTCTGAGCAGTGGAACGACCTTGTAAACAAGTGCGTACGTTTGGCACTCAGGAAGGCTCAAGATGCGTCTGCGTGTGTGTTCGTCAGGAATGTAAAATTCTGGTTCCTGGATCACGACGTCCATCCTCACGTTACCGTTAGCCACTCTTTCGTCACAGCCAACACGCTCAAGACACTGTTTTAGCGGCACCTCATTAGACGGTGGAGCACCATCCAACAAAACATCCTTCACACGGCTGTTCATCGTCCACCGCGGGCCAGGCACGCTCTCCACACGCGCTGGGACCAAGGGAGGCTCACCCGCACCGCCATCCTCATTCGGCAAGGCAAGTTGATTTCGTTCAGCCATCCCTGCGTCGTTACACGTAACCTTGGCCTTCACGCTTCGAGTAAGCACAAACAGTCACGCTAGAATAAATAAACTGAAATGGAAAAACGGAGGGTTAGATGAGTAAATGAATACATTAGACATTACGAAACAAGTGACATATGCGCAGCAGCCAGTGGCGTGGTGTGCAGGAAGGAAGGGTGTTGGTGTGGGCACGGCTAAACAGACGGCGCGTCACGTGCTTGCCAGGTGTGTGCGCAGTGCATTTGCGCGGAGGCGGGCACAGCAGTCGAACGATGACCTGTGCAAGGCACAGCGTGTCGCATAAAGTGCTTCGCACAACGGCTGCACTATAGCAGACTCCAGACGCGTCACAACGCACACAACGCAGTTATCAGGGCAGGCACATCTTGCACACCCGCGTCCGCCTACCGTGCAAGTACACTCACGCCGTCACAGCGGCAACACCGCAAGCAACGGAACGAGCGTCCAACATCGCAGCCACAAGCACTGCTGCCTCCACTGTCGCTTCGAGCGCAGTTGCTCTCCGCAGTGCCACCGCAAAGTGTCCTCCTGATCGGCACGCGGCTTAGCAGTCTGACCAGCCGTGCGGCAAGAGAAGTTCCTTCAGCGCAGTGACACAGCACACCACCTCCTTTGAGTCTGTACCACATTGGCAATGTTCCGCTACACGCGCGAATGCTCCCACAACACAGGTCAGCAGCGTGGCTCGTGCGCAACCTCAGCCATCTGCGCTTCCTCCCACCGCCCTCGCCCACGCAGATGGATGGGCAGCGCGATGGGCACGGCGAGGCGTGGTCCCTCAGCCTTCGCGTCACCAGCGCGCGTCCCCGCTGATGCGTCGCGTGTGCGAGCAGCGAGGCCACCTAACGCCAACAGGCACGCAACAGGGGATGGTAGCGGTAACAGCGAAGCATTGGCCACAACTCTGCAGGAATTCCAAACCGCGCGTGGGTCGCACCAAGCTGCAATCTGTGCGGTGCTGCTGTCGCGCACACGTTACTTCATAACATCAGGCGTTTCCTGCGCCCACACCGCTGGCTGAATGGCGCAAGCAACAGGGCTTCCTGCATGCTTCAAACTCGCCACTTCGCCGTCAACATACACGGAGACCAGTTCTGTCGCCACGAGTAAACGCGCGGCGAATAGACATAATGGCAGCACGCCAGTTCGTTCCCACTGATGCATTGCGCGAAGCCACCGGCAGCGAGGCATGCTGGACGTTGGGGAAGCCGTACATGGAAATGAGCGTGGGCAGCGCAGACAGGCCTCTATGAGTAGTAACACTGGCGGCTCAGCACTACACCTCACTTGCAACCAGGCATGTTAGCGCACAAGTGAATGGACGCTCATCAAGGCGCACGTGAGCTCTTGATGGCAGTGACTCAACTGGGAAGGCACACAACCCACAAAAATAAACAAGGACAAAGAGTAATAAGACACGAGCGCTCCTTTCTGGTATGAAGCGTGCAAAGGGCATTAAAACATTGTTGCAAGCGAGGCAGAACACGCGCAGCTGTCAAAAAGCACCACGGTGGCATAACGACACAGGCACGTCTTGTTTGTTGGGCGCATGCCACACACGCACACCGCAAAGCAAAAAGGCACGACCATCCACACACACACCAACACCACGCGCTGCTCTCAGACTAAAGTAGATGAGGCACTTCATTAAACCGACTCGCGAAACCGCGCAGCCAGCAACGCCTCGCCTCACTGGCACTCGCACTGCCACACGGCGGCAGGTGGAACAGCAGATGGTAGATACATGTGCGCACCTGGTCATGCGCGTGGCGGCAAAAGGGAGGGAGGAGGTAACAGAGGGACGCGCACGCGAGTCAGAACACTCGCACCTCGACGGCGTGCATGGGCAGTGTGTCGCAGAAATACAACACGGCGCAGGCGGCAAGTCGCATAGGCGCAAATGAAACGGTGTGAGGGAGCGAAGCGCAGGGCGTGAAGCGCAAGGGAAAACAAGCCGTTGCACATCACCAAATGCAACGCAGCACACTCAGCAGCAGCCCGTCTCGCGCGCGCTCCTTACCGTCACCTTCGCTAGCGCACGCACCCAGCTGAAACACAGCGCTGTCTTCCACAAAGCAGCACAACAATTTCGCACTTCTTAACACCGGCGCTCTTGTTGTTACTCTGCGGCACATCAGTGCCGTTCGGATTCCTCAACAGCGGCAGCGCGCCAGCAGCACCCAACTGTGTTGGCATTAGCAGGTTAATTTAACTGCGAGCGGTGGCAGTGGCGGGCTGGGGAAATGCGGTCCCGGCTGATACCTCGTGCACAAATCGGACGTGTCTCGCGCTGACGATCTGCTCGTGCAACAAGTCGTGTGCCAAACATGTCACGACATCACGCATCACCCCATCGTGCCGCTCACCAGCTCGCACTGCAGTGCGCTCACGGCAGCAATGCCTCCTGCTTCACGTCGTTTGGTGTAAGCACGTCACACACCTCCGCACCGTCCGGTCTGAGACAAGCCGTGGTGCGATACGCACAGCGCTCACACCCTTTGCTGCCTCGCTCAAACTCGCTTCCTCGTCTGTTGCATTCAAGCTGACGGCATAACACTTCCAACGCGACTCCACACTCGCTCAGTGCTCCCTCAACCGCCTGCAGCACCTCGTGCGGTCCTCCACCGCGCCAGCGCACACAACGGCACGTTCCCTCGCTCAGCCTGTTGTCCCGCGGGCTTCGACGGGCACATTCCGCAATTCCTCGCACACGCAGTCAGCTGTGGCGTGTTGTGCGACTCCTCGCCATCCTTGTTCGGCGGTGTGCTCCTCTCCGCACTGACAAGCGTCGCTCGCCGCCACTTGTCTGGCCACGCTCGCTGGCCCTCCGCAACCACAAGAGCACCGAGCATCAGCTGTAAAAAGGGTTTCGCAGCCAACGAAGCACGCACACAAACAGCAACCGGGACTTCTCGCTAGAACTGCTCGTCGTTCCCCACGCATCTCACGCATCCTGCTCAGCCGTATCCGTGCACAGGGTCATACACGTCGCACCCCGTGCTCCCAATTCAGCCCTCGCACAAGTCACACTGACAGCAGTGGCACGGTGCGCGAGCACGTCCTGTGCTGCGCATCCGCGTCCGTCGCTCACATTTGTAGAGCAGCCAAGAGATCGAGGAGAAGGGGCTCGCTCCACCGTGGCAACACACACAAAACAGCGGCACAGTTAAACACGCATCGCACAGGTGTCGCCCCTGACCTGCTTGAGCATTAGAACGAGGCAAGTGAAAACATGAAAATCAGTCGCGAGGAATAGCGAGCACCATGAGTCCCTCCGCACCGACAACAGGTGTTCACAATGAAATGCGCAAGGTGTTACAACAATGTCGGGCAAACACACGCACGCACAGCTGAGCAGTCGCGTATTCGATGGTGCTCATCAGCAACAATGGATCTCCACTCAGGCGTCTCCAACAGCACGTAAGCAGCCAAAGTGCAGCGGCAGCCGCACACAGGCGAGAGGCGGTCAGCAGCACATGCTGCGCACATAACAAGCACCACGGCGCGGCCACCACGACACTGAGCAGCGTGAAGCAGTCCCTGCCGGCGCATCGGGGGTGCCGAAGGAGGTTCAGCAGTAAAGCGAAATGGGCTTCTACTCGCTCACCGCGGGGAGACGCGAAAAGAAACAGGAATGGAGTGCACATGCAGACGCAAGATTATCACTGGGCGGTTGGAGAACACACACACGCATCTCTTATTGCGACACAAGATCTCTGCAAAGCTCAATAGCAACTATGACCTCAACCGCTATGGTCCCAGCTCCACAGTGCACTTCAATTGACCCGCGCAGCTCCAGCTGCAAGTCATGCTCAAACATTGCCAAACTGGCCGGTACAGCACCGCACAAACTGCAAGCTCACAATGCCATGGCGATCACCGTCATGGCTGCCAAAGGGGGAAGTGTCTGCTCAACGCAGGCGTCAGCAGCAAGCTGCTCGTGGCTGTATTGGCCACAAAACAACAGGAGTTTCATTTCATCCGTACCGCAGCAATAGTGAAAGAACAGCAGCGCTCCACAACACTAAAGATGTGTGCGCGTGTTTCCTGTGCAACTGTCAGTGGACAGCAGAGAAACGTCGCACTCTCGTCGTTAAGGAAATTGTTTGCTGCTCGATGTGTTTGGAGCGAGGCGGCCGCACGTGCAGTGAGGCGCGTTCCATGGAGCTCCTGCCAAAATGCAGGTCACCGATGATCACTGCAGCGCTCATACAAACAAACTCGATTACACCTTGCCTAACCCTCGCTTGCAAAGAAAAAATGAAGGGTTAAGGGACGCGTGGCTGAATTGACACTTCATTAGGCAACGTCAAAGAATACAGGGGAGAATACAAATTCATTAAAGGACAATGTTTGAAAACTGTGACTAACGAAAAGGGGGAAGCGGGAAAGCGTAGTTTACCTCGCCTTCCGTGCGAGGGTTGAGCGGGATGAGTGGGTTTCGAAAAAAACATTCCGTAAACACTGACCTTACAGGAAGCAAAGAAAAGGTTTATTGTGGTGAGGTGAGGTGAGGCTGGTCCATTCGTTCCAGAGACTCCTCAAAAAGATTCAGTGGAAAATATATATTAAATATAAGCTTCTTTTTACTGGAAATTATTAACTTAATGTATTTAGGCCCGACCACCGCTGCTTTCGTGACGAGTACACAAATAGTGGTGGTATTTTAAGCTAAAGGAGAGTACATATCTGGAAAAAGTTTTTGCACACCCAGTCGCTAGTGGGAATATACCCACTACCGGCACGCCTAGCACATGCTCCCAGTTCCAAATGTTCGCAAGTAGCCGAAAAAGCTGATATAGAGACAAAATTGCATGCACTACTTGTCCTAGCACCGCCGCAACAGCATGTGCATGCGCACATCACTTTGCGCCACAGCTTATTCCGCTGGAGGCAAGGGCGTCCTGGTTGCAAAGCGAGCTCGAGCAATGCCAGAAGCGCGCACCCATAATCGAAACGTCTTGTTGTGTGAGCTCAGCGCACGTCACTTCGCGTTAAGGCAAACGATAAGCGCTGCGAGCAGATCATCGACAAGCTTCACAGCGTATTGGTCCACTTCCGTTTCCCAAAAGACTTGCTCGGCCTCATGCGCAGTCTGCCGCCCAACATACTCCTCGGCGGTTTCCTCTTTTTTTTTCTTAACTTCTGTGCGGTCACACCTCTGCCGCTTCTCGAACAGTCTCGTGTCGGGGTGCTGCACGTACACAATTTCCCACCGCATGTTTTTGGAGAAATCAACCAAGTCTCTGAACGCACGCCTCAGAATGGCCTTCAGCTTCAGCAGCTTGCCCGTCTCGGTGTGGTGGCTGCATGCTTTTGTTGCCTGCAGCAGGACAATGGTCTTCGGCTGATGGGCATCACAACTGTGTGCCGCGCGCATCGCAACCCTCCCGCCTGACGTGCCGTGGCCCTCGACAAGAAACAAACCGTCAGCCACAGGAAAATTGGGAACACACGGTCTGTACAGCACGTGGTACTTGCGCTCCTTAGCGGACCCATTCGCAGCCGTCCCCAGGCACGCCCTTCCTTTTAGTCGAAGCTGCTTCTCATTGGCTGCGACAACTTCTTTCTCTTCTTCTGACGTTCCTCGCCGTCACGCTGCAGATACACGAGCTTATCAACAACAACTTGTCACATCACTATGCAGGAAAGCATCGAACGACAGAAGCTCCGATCCAACAGCTGCGCGACAGTCCGAGGGTGCTAATCTAAGCAACACCCACGATTTTGAAATCAGTTCAAGCATCATACACTGAACACTGCCGCGGATCACTGGTGAAAGGGGTGCACACCTGTATGTTTCACCGTTTAATCCTCCACGCACCCGCACCAATTTAACGAGCTTGCGTGATGCGTGACCTCAACTCCCCTTTGCCGCATTACATACTTCAGCGTTCATCGCTCGCCCTCTGCTGCCCAGCCTCTGCGGAACCAGCTCCCACAGCTGCTTTCTGTGGCTAACTGTGACGCACGTCGTGGTCAGAAACTCGCAAGGTAGCGACGTGTGTTTGCCAAAGCCCATTCGAAATTGTGCGCGTCCATGGCACTCCCCTCCACGCCGTGTGTGAAAACTGCGCAGAGCCAGGCGCCAAACACAGTTGTGAGCGACCACCGAGCGTTGCCAAGCTAGCTCGGTAAATCTTCGTTCTGCACTGCGGTCACGAACTCCAACACGTCTCTCAGCGGTGCTTTCCGGTGGAAAGTCACTTAAAGGGGCTTCACACGATCGCGGTCTAGCACGCAACTAGCCGACGACCGCGACGCCCCTTCGCCCTCGCATCGTTCAACACCAATGTATTGTTTGAAGCTCCATCCAGTGCATTACGCGAGCGTCCTTCTTCCCTGCGTGCTCACTTTCCTTCGCTATATTAACTGGGCATGCTGATGTTCGCAACTGAAAGAGGCGCGCGAACCGCTTGCGCTTGGCGGTGATTTTTTAGCCGCGTGCCTCAGGCCCTTCGAGGCAGGGGCACTCAGGCCACCCGTTGCACCCGGTGTAGCTTTTAGTGCTTGGCTAACGAACTCGTCGCTAAAGCTTCTGAATTCACACACCTTCACCCCAAGCATGCGAATCACTTGCGTAGTTATTATGCCGTGCAAGCATTCTAGCGCATAACCACACGCCCGCGCTCATCGTAGCCGAGTAGCGTTTGTCAACTCGTGCCATCGTGCGCAGCCGCCGCAAGACCTCACATTTGATTTGGGGTCTGGGACGTGGCGGGCAAAGTGCAGCACGTTGTAAGTGTCACAGCTGTTTCTCCGGTGTATATGCGCTTCGCTTTTTATAGACCAGAAAACTAACAGCTCCACATCAAAGTGACCTCTACGCTCACTACACGGTGCAAGGCCATTCGCAACCCTTAGTTTCAGTGGCTTATCCATGAGTCTTTCAGGTGGTGTGGCGTGCAGTCGCCGGCACTTGTTCCCACGTGAGGCATGCAAACGCGACCGCGTGATTAGGGCTGGCTGAGCACTTCCTAACTGGTGATGCTGGCCGCGGAGCCCGTTGAGCTATATGCGACAAATCACACTCACAACACGTGTGTCAGCAGGCTGTGGATGCGCAACTTTTCATGTCTATCTCCAACAACAAATGCTTGCACACAACTATTTTCAGTGCACAGAGTTCGTCCAGCACCGAGTGCTTCAGCTGCAAAAAACGCAACGAGCTCCAGCTCTCGCGACGGGCGTCTTCTGGCACGCCTCCTCGCATGGCAGAGTGCAGCACTGCTTCATAGACCATCGCGCATCGTGTGAGCGGTCTCTTGGGGCAAAAACCGGACCATGAATAGCACAGAGGTGCTGCAGATGTAACTGAGCATGTTCGCGCTTGCAGGTGGCACGCCAACGGCACAATTCAACACGAGTGAGCATGTTGAGCGTTTGGATGCTGAAATCCTCTTTGCCGCCTAAACACTTTTGAATCGTCAGTGCCGTGTGGCCGTGACCTTCCAATTTGGGCATTGCCGCTACAACGTCTCGACGCCAGTCGCTTCACAGTCATGCTAGTCCCGGCTAACAACACCGCTCAATCGCGCCATCAAATCAGGCACCGGCACCAGATGCAAATGCTTACGAGTTTGTGTGCGTTAAGAGGTTCATAGGGGGACTTTTATCTCCTCAAACAAACAAAAGGTAAAGGGTTTTCAGCGTGGCAGCTTATTTATTTACTTATTTTTGATACCAGCGTTGCCATTTTTACTTTACTTTAATACCGCCACACGAGAAACACTCCTGCACCTTCTGCATTTCCACGCGCATGTTCTTTGATTAACTAACTTCGCTGACTTCCACTTTCCCTCAAATTTCCGTGTAGCTCTCGGCGCCACTCATTTCTCGTCAGTTTTAGGTGCCAGCTCCAACACACAAGAAACACCCCTCTCATTGAGTGGCATGCACACGCTGTTTCACGGAGTGTTGTGAGGCAATAAAAAGCAAGTTGGCTGCAAGAACGTCCATTTTTCCTTTTCAGGCTCCCACACGGTCAAATATCACCCACAGCGCAGCAGAGCGATAGAAAAATCTCTCTTCTTTAAATGACAGCACTGAAAGCAACAGCGACCCTTCCACCACCAATGAACTAAATTGAACGAATAATTAAATACCCAAACAACTTATAACAAGCGACAGCGGCAGGCAATCACAGCAGCGCCACCGCATTTTGACGTGCGGCACTTGCATTTCTCCTCTTCACTTCAAAATTACGCCCAATGAAACGCGTATTTTGCATTCTCGCTCTATAAAAAAGAAATAAAAAAAAGAAAACGGGGCAAAAATGTGCCGGTTTGTCATTTAACGTCAACAGTCCCACCACCGCATTCCCACTTTTTTCTTTCATTCTTTCTTTACTGTCTCGTGACGTCAAACGGGAAGTTCGTGCGCGGCTGTTTTCCTCCTAAATTTAAAATACGACAGCGATATTTATTGCCGATATGACTTGGGCAGTCGCTTTATAAGTGCCGCACTTTCCCCTCCCATCAGCACCTCGTTCGTCTCAGCAACACGCGAGTGCCTCATGCCCCAGTCGCTGCAATTCAAAACACCGCCGCCACGCATTCCCCCACCAAAGCAAAACACATGGTAAATTACTCGTCACAACATCTTGTCCGTCGGTTTATTTTACTAAAACTGCAATGCCTTTAGTCTTCATCCGTTCAACCTCGCCGAGTAGGCTGCGCAGCCAAACAAGCCACTTTTTCCTGCCTTACTCGTCAGTATATTCTGTTATTGTCCATCCTCAGACAGTAATACTGCTAATATTAAAGCATTCGCTTCTCCACTTGCAACCCAGCACTGACGCACGCCTTGCGTCCCTAACGAGGAAACAATTTCCGTCTTCCTTTCACATGACTGTTCTTCGCACTGACAAGCAAAACACTGTCGCCCTACCTCTCTCGCATGCACTCACACACACAAAAGTCGTTGCCTCATGATTTTCTTCACCATCGAAAAACAGCTCAGCCCTGCACGGCGCCAGATGAAATCAATGCCGTGTGGACAAGGCGCGAACTGGCGCCTAAGACGAAACGTTCATTTCCACACCATCAACCGCGCCACAGTGGAGGCGTGGCTCAGCACTACACAAGAGGTTCACACAAACAAGCAGGAAAGCGACAGGCAGTAAGAGGGGAGGAGCGTGAAAGGAGTCGAGTAATGACGCGTGATGTTGTGTTTGATCAAAAAGTAGAAGCACGTCGCATTATTAACCGCAGTATTGAGCGTTCTGCCCTCACACATGCCGGCCACAAGCGACACCGTGGCGCGTGTCATCGACTGCTCCTCGCTCATCAAAGAAATAGAAAAGAAAGAAACACTCCGCTGCCCCTATCAAGGCTCCACGTGGCACGGCAGCAAGAGATGAGGTGAAACGTGTGTGAAGTAAGCCGCAGAACGGCGTACAGGAGCAGTACGTTGTCTGCACGTCTGTACTTCGCGAGCAAAGGCACGGCCGTGAGACCCCAATTCACCGCCAGGTCGCTACAGCGAGAAAAAAGGAATGACAGAAGAAGTCAAGGCCCGTTCATTCCGCCACACTCAACAGCACGCACGTCCGTGCCCTGCAGCTGTGAGGGCGGAATGCTGGTTGTAGCGAACCAGCAGCAGCAGCAGGCAGGGCACTCAGCAGGTCACACTGCCGTGCTAGTGGCGCCAGTTGTCACTCAGACGCCTCTTCTCGCAGCGGTCGAGATCACTGTTACTAATGTGCTTAGTTTGTCACTCCCGCTCTCATTCCATCCATTCCACCTTTCTCCTGTTTCGTTGGGCGTTACTTTCGGGTTGTGAAGCAATATTCAAGGACATGTCCCACCCGATTGGTTTTTCTTACTTATTTGACGCTGCTTTGCCACACTGTGCCCCCTTGGTGATTACTTTCTTCCTCATTGTTTTCGTCCCACGCTGCCCATCCGCCATGGTGACTGCTTCAGCACTTATGGTCAGTGTCACTCAGAGGGCGCGAAAGCAAAACAAACCTCCACAGGACCACTACGTGCCACTCGCACTTCCACGCCAACTGTGTCGCGAGACTGAACGAAACGATAGAAGCGAGTGACAAGCAGGGCGCTGAACTTCGCATCGCGACCGGACTGTCACAACACATGCAGCCACTGCTCGGGCAACGCTCCAGCCACACTTCCACCTGACCGCAATCCCACTCGACAACCCACGGTCACACCGACGTGACAATTAAAAGGCACGCGGCTCTGCGAATACAAGAGCACATTGTGCACGCGCAGCATAAAAAGCAGGTGTCGCATCCCGAGGCAGCACAGGGAACGCCGCCCACAAAACCTCCATCGTATCAGCAAAAACCAACAACTCACAAGGCAGAGCACGCATTTGGGAAAGCTACTGTGATCTACAGCCTTAGTGAAAGCAATGAGGAAACAGCTGTCAGTCATGCGAGGCAGCATCTCGTCTCATTGAACGAAAGATCACTGAGCAACAGCGTCGCTCAACGATGGGACTAGGAGCAGAAATACTTCTCCACAAAGTCAACTACCCCTTGCGAGAATTGCCAAATAAGGCACACTACTGTGCCAACAGAGCACGCGGAAGAATAGGAAAATATGGAGAACACACCCGCGGAAAAGAAACATAATCTTGACACTCGATCGCACATAAAACATCAGTGCAGCACAGAGTTCATTACCATAAAACTCCTGTTGAAACGGTGTTTGGGCGCACCGCCAGCCCCTACACCGATAACCGAACAATTCCCTGGCTTAAAACGACGGCCGCCGTCACCTCAGTTGGCCGCAGTGCCGCCTGCTATCACACGGCCCTTGGCAATGTCAAACGCGAGTGACAAGCACGTCCACCCTAGCACTCAGCAGCAACCATAATCGCACTAATCAGGTTGCTATCCATCTGCACCTGGTACTGCTCCACTCTGTTCCAGAACACGTGGGCGTCTTGGTGCTCCTCCCTCACCTCCCCGGCAGCCATCGCGCACACCTGCCGCCTGCTCATCGCCTTCGCGTCTCGGTGCTGCACGTAAATCATCTCCCACAAGAGCTGCTCCTTCACCACGTCCCAGTCCCGAATCCACTCCCTCATCCTCGCCATCAAACCAACCACAGCGCCCGTCGTCGTGTCGTGGTTATCTTGCTTCGTCATCTGCAGGCACACAATCGTCCAATTCGCACAAGCACCCCGAGCACCCGCCCGCCCGACAGCAGCAGCGTCTTGTGGGGGTGCATCCACAAAATAAAATGCGTCAAGCACGGGGAAGTTGACAAGGTCTGGTATGTACAGCACACCCGTCCTGAGGTCCTTGCTTTCCAACGACACGCCTCTTCGCTGGTCACCTATCTTGAAGGCGATTACTTGGTAGTGCTGAGCATACCGAGCAGCCGCCCTTAATCTGCTCAGCACGCTCTCACGCGCGGGGCCAATGAAAGCGTGTGGAAGGCACTTCATCTTCTCCACCACCTTGTCCACAACGCTCTCGTACATGAAGGCGCACGAACCGAACTTCTCCAGCACCTCCGCAGCAAGGCCCGGCATCTCCAGTGCCTTCGCAAGGTACGATCTTCTGAAGAAGTGATTGACGACGAGAGTCTTCAAGCGCGCACCAATAACCTCAGAGGAAGGAAAGTTGAGGTAGCGGTCAGCCGGGTCAGTCGCGACTCGCACGAGCTTTATGATTTTTTGGGTTGTCCCGTCCTCCACCCACGAAATACTACACAAAAGAATCCGCATGTAGCGCTCCATATCCTCTGCTTTGTTATTCGACAACGCCGCTGCAACGTCATCGCATCTTTGAGCATACTTCTCAAGATCAAACACGTAGCGCAGCAGCAGGCCCACCTCCTCAATGCGTCGCTCAGCCACACTCCATCGCCGTTCGATTTCCGCTAGAGAGGCCTGGTAGTGCTCGGCCGTCACACAGCGACACCATTCCTGCCACGCGAAAAACGCCTTCATCTCACGCGTGGTGTAGCAGTTGATGTAAAAGCGGAGAGCCCCTTTGCTGTCCATCCACGACTTGAAGTTTTTTTCACTCGGAGACGACAGCACAATGCAGCCCCATTCAGACGTGAGCAACTTGACTTCAGGCCGATGTTCCCCACCCACATCGAAAATGATGAAGCCACATTTTGCCTTGCAGTTCTGTGTTGCGTTCATCACGCCCTCCGCCACCTTTCGCTTGACCAATGCCTCATGCCTCTCATTCCCCATGTGCCACATTGCGCTCAGTGCGTCATCCGCCTTTTCATAAAACACAACTCGCCCAGCCATGACGCCGGTCTTGTGGAAGATGTACGCGGAGCCATCCACAAAATATGCGACAGCAGGCACCTTAGTCGCGTCGTAGTGCAGCAGCTGGTACAGCAGGTACGACCCGCAGCCAAACTACTTGCCGATCCCGGGCGTACCAAGCAACACGTAGGGCTTAGGCGTGAATGTGCTGTCGTCATAGGGCCACGTCTCCAACTGACTTCGCACAACGTGCCACACGCGCACAACCTCGCGGCGCACAAACACGTCACGCTCACCACTGGGTATAAACTTTGTGTACGGCCAGCCCCTCGCAGACGTCAGCACGAGCAATTCGAGACCGTCATCGTGTTCTTCATTATCATTTTCCCTTTGTTCTGGAACCGGTGTGTTATTCACCTCATCATCGGGCCACAAGTATTCTGGGGGTCTGTCAACAACACGCATGTAAAGCGGCATATCTGCCTCGCCAGACAGCACGTGGCTCCACCTCGCATTCACCACGGACTCGAAGGCACCGGGGATTTCCTCGGACGTAGTGGAAGGTTGCATTCTCAAATTTTGTATTTCCTTAACTATCGTTTCCACGCGTTCTTCATATGGCACTTGCTGCACCAACGCAGCCTCGTTAGGTATGTCTCGTTTGATGGAGTCCACCGCTGTGTTCAGCCTGGCAGTGGCAACATTCCAAATGTGATCCCTTATGTTGTCACTCGGAGAAGGCCTGACACCGCGTCCGCTCTCTGCCCACTGCCGGAGACTTGAAATTGCTTTCCCTTCCAGGAACGGCGCGACCCTGTAAAAAAGCTCATATGGCAGACATTCCACCTCGTTTAGTACAGCGTTTGTCTGCTCCTCGTCCGGGATGTACTGATGCGGTCTCCTGACAAAAAATCTCATAGAAGCATCCCTAGTTGGAACAATGTCTTCTCCAATTCCCGTCAAAAAAGCACTCAGCTTCATATCCGCAGGCGGTGCAGCACCCTCGAGTAGCACAAGCTTCACATTTGTATCGAGTGATCACACCGGTGCCGCTGCTGACTGTTCTGGCACGGCAACATCACTTTCCACTCGGATGCGTTGTAGTGGTCGCTCATCGTTCGGGCCACTCGCACTTGACATCGGACCACTTTCTTTTCTCAATTGATCAGTCACGGATATTTACCAGCTAAAAACGAAAATTGAATAAACTGTCAAGACACAAAGAAAGTTACAGTCAGAAGAAGACTCGAGGGATGCAAGCATGTATAATAAACACGGCAGAACACGACCACAACAAGGCAAAAGTAGTGGTGCTCTAGGTACTGTCACCAAGCGAGCATCAGCTGGCGACCTCAGTGCGTGTCAGTGTCGGGATGCACAGCGAAGCCCTCACCTTAATGAAGTCACACTTCGCACAGCACCCCTGTGCCGCGTCCCCCGACCGAACCGCCATAGCTCGCCTCAACATCACCTTCTGACTCATTCGTCAACACTCACACTTCAGGCACAACTGCCCCGCCACCTCGTAAAACAACGCGCTCAGTCATGTCCCCACTCTGTGGGTGATACGTGCGAAGCCACTCAAAAAAGACCACATGTTGTCAAGACGCGGTAAGCCATTATCGCTGCCCTAGCCATTTGGGCAACATGCCACACGGTGCCAGAGGCGCACATCCACACAACGCACTGAATCTCTAGCCACAATTCGCAGCTATGGGCACAAGCAGCTCCTGTCAGCAGCGGCATTTCGTGCCCTTGCCACTTTCAAACGCGTCACATCACCTGTTCACGCAACTTTCCCGCCATATCCGCGTGTGCGCCAATACACAAACACGCGCGCTCGGCAGCGCACATGCACAAGACTGCACCTGGCTCAGGGTTGCGTGCCATGGAACGCAGTCGTGTCCATGGTCAGCGCGCAAGGCGAGCTTTGCTTCTCTGCGTCAGAATCGAGTGGCAGTGGCCCTGACTGGTTTATTCACATAAAATAGTCCACATGTGTTCCTTCTTCGACTGCGCAGCGGCACTCTTCACAGCCTCGCAGCCTTCCCACCACGCCGCACCCAACCAAGCGGAAAGCAGTTCACACAGTGAATTCCATACACAGCGTGGTGGCACAGTCACGATAGCGCACACACCTATCGCGAACGGGCACTTTCAGGCCGAAGCGCGAGGATTTAGGCATGGCAACCAACATAGTGTCCAGAAGGCAGTCAATACTAATTAAGAACGCGAGACCTCCTCTTCTCGTTGTGAAACGGCGCTACTCCTCCTTTGAGCGACACCACCCTTTCGCACACATCTGAGGTGATGAAAAAAGTGCACGACAGCAGTGCCGGGTCAAACAGCGCAACCACACAGCAAAGCACGTCGAGTGTGGAGGTGCACTGTGTAAGGGAGAAAAAGACAGCACACGCGCACAGGCATAGTCCGATCAAGCGCATGGATGAACGGGGTATGTAAAAATAGCACAGGCGCGGAATAAAATGTTATTTTTTGTTTGTTACTTTAATGCTCGGTAGTGTGTCTTTGCTGACGGCGTGCACAACGACAAAAGCATACTGAGTGCTGCTCGACACCAGCCAAAGACACACTGGTGAGCCACCAGCTGTACAAGCGCATTGCATGCTAGCCACTGTGACAATCAGACAGTTGACAGCCACTGAAAATGCGTCTCCATCCCCATATGATATATATGGAACGGCAGTGGCACATTTGAGCGGCAACACAAAGAACTGCGCTGGCGCTTGACGAGTTTTCAGATGGGAGGGCGGTGGGGTTCGGCGGAGTGCAGAAGTGAAACTACAGATGAAAGGAAAATAAAACACTGAAAACATACACGTAAAAACGGAGGCCTGCACGGCCTTGTCCTAGTTCTGGTACCTGGAGAGTCAGTGGAGGGCGTATGGTACTGCTAAGAAGATAACTGGAGATAAAATGTGATAATTACCTGTCATGGCAAATGACAGGTAACACGCGCGTGAATGTTTGCATCAGCGTCACCGGGAAGCGAGGGTGCGGCGTGACAAGCGCGCTGACGACGATCGGTGCAGCGGGCACGTCGTGCACACGGCGCGCGCACTAATGGAGGCTCACCGCACTCCAAACCTCATTTTTCCCGATACTTCTCTTTATTCCTGCCATGCCTGCGTCGGTATACGTAGCCTTGGTCTGCCTGAATCGTGTATGCACAAAAAATCACTCTATAATGAATAAACAGGTATTTAAAAAAAGAAATGAGAGAAATGAGCAAATAAATACGAATAAGACGTTACGAAACAAGTAGCAAATGCGCAGCAGTCATTAGCATGGCGAATATGTAGGGCGCCGATGTGACCACGGCCGGACTAAGCAGCCGCCGCGTCATGTGCTTACCAGGCGTGTGCGGAGTGCATGCTCGCCGCAAGCGCTTCGCACAACTCACTACAAGAGCCTCCATATGTGCCACAAGACGAACTTGCCTCGCAAACCCCAGGTGCACTTCACCAGCTGCCACACACATCCCTGCTGGCGTCAACCCCACACGAGTTGCTGTCTCACAACCCTCACAAACATGCTGCCAGTGCAGCGAACACAAACCTAGCCACGCAGCAGCACACCATATCGCTAGCCGCTGGCTCAAAGAGATGTGTAGTTCGATGGCATAGCAATGGTCAACTCACAAGATGTGCATGCACCCACATTCACTCTCATCTTTTGTAATGTGTAGCCAGAACTGTACGTCAATGGGAAGCTGCAAGATGGCTCAGATGCATTGTAATGCAGCAGCTACGCATCAAAGCATTCGCCACAACTCTGCAGGAATTCCAAAACGCGAGCATGGCGCAGCAACAAGCCAGCACACTTCAACAAGCGCGCATACGACCAATCATGAAGCCGAGCCTTTGGCCAGCGGTGCTCGACCTCTGTTTTCAGTTTACCGCACGCCCCAACAAGTTGCCATGTACGGGTATTTCTGACCGCACGCTTCACCCCAGATAAAAGGCACTGATGCGCTCTTGCATGCACAACTGGTGAGCAGCATGTCCCGCAGCTGCCGCCGTACAAGTAGCACACAAAAAACTGTGTCATGTCTATACACAGCGTGCATGCACAATGCGCCGCGTGCAGCAGTGTACCATCCGCATCACCAAGCAATCACCACAAGCCACTGGAACGCACAGGAAGCCCATCATAGAAAGGGTGAAGTACGTCTTGTAAGTCACGTGGTCCGCCGTCTCAGCAACGGCGCTGTTCATTGCCGGCAATGTTCTGAGCTCCACACGCGCTGCCTCCGCCATACGTTCCACCACTTACGGAGCGCCACCAACCACTGGAGCCACGTTGCTATCGATCACACTCGCCCGTGCATCAAACCGTCGTGACACTTCTCCTGCAATGATAAGCTCTTTATTGCACTGTCACACGTGACGAAAACGGTGCCACCCTTCGCTTACAGCGCCTTGAGTGACCCTGAGAGGCTTCTACGACATCCTTCGAAGATCGTATCACTCATACCGACACGATTTCAGCGGCACCAGGCCTCAAACAGAGCACCACTCAGCTTATGAGTGTCGTCGCTCATTCGCTGTTCCATTTGTGCAACGCCGAACCCTCACTTTACAGAACAGCGCATTGCCAATTACCTCGTCGTCGCACCTGCACCACAGCACGAAGAAAGCAACTGACTGAAATCTGAGGAATGTCTAGCAGTGCGCTCACGACAGAAATGTTTATCAGCGTAGTGCCGCTTTGCACTTACATATCAACAATATCCCGCAGCATTCCCGTACCATGTTTTGCTACTTTGCACACCGCAAGCTCCGCATAATTTAGCCCGGTAGAAGCCGCCGTTTCGGTCTGCACAGCACTCGCACCCTTCGCTGCCACCCTCCAATTCGCTTCCTTTACAGTTGCATTCAAACTGGAGCTCCGAAAATTTTCAAAGTGACTCCAAGCTCGCTCAGCCTTGTGCTCCACGAGTGCAGCCCAGCAACCGCATAGGTTCCCTCACATTCGTAACCAACTGCGATATGCCGTGTAGTTTCTCATCTTACTTGTGAGGTGCTATCGATTATCTGTGCTCCTCTCCGCACTGACAAGCGTCGCTCGCTGCCACTTCTCTGGTCAAGCTCCTTGTCACTTCGCAACCACCAAAGCACCGAGCGTCAAGTGATAAAAAGGATTCATCAACCAGTGAAGCACGCACGCAAACAAGATCTGGCACTTCTCGCTAGAACTGCTCGTCGCTCCACACGCACCCCTCACATCACGCTCAGCCGTATCCGTGCACAGGGTCACACACGTCGCTCTCCGTGCTTCCAATTCAGTCCTCGCACAAGTCACACTGACAGCAGTGGCACGGCGTATCAGCATCCGTCGCTTATATTCGTACCGCAGCTAGGAGATCAAGGGGAAATGGCTCGCTCCACCATGGAGGCGCACATGAAACTGGAGCACAGCTAAACACGCGTCACGCAGGTGTCGCCCCAGGCCTGCTTGAGCATTAGGACGAGGGAGGCGAAGGCACAAAAATCAGTCGCGAGGAATAGCGAGCGCCATGAGTCCCTCCGCACCAAGCACAGTTGTTCACAATGAAATACGCAAGGTGTTACAGCAAACTCGGGCAAACACACACTCACACAGCTGAACGGTTGCGTATTCGACAGCAGACATCAACATTGAAACTCCACAAAGGCGGATCCGGCTACACGTAGCCAACCGGCATGGTGTGACCACCGTACGCAAGCAAGCAACACATTAGCGGGTCAGAGGTGCCACATGGGCCAGAGGAAGAAGGCACCAGATGTTGTGCAAAAAACCATATTAAACACGAAAACATGGCGACATCATCGGCGCGTTGCATCGAAACAAAACAAAGAGGCGACGGCACACACATTCATGTCGTAAGGATACGACTTCCACAAGGCTGTGCAGTGAAGAAACCCATATCCATAAAGGGGCGCGCCGCTTCTTCCTCTTTGCCTGATACTCCTTCGGAGAAGGCCAAGGCTGTTTATTTTATTTGCACACGCTGCTTCGCATGTTTCGCGCTTCAATTACGGGATTTGTGTGTGCAACATCATACGAGTGGAATATGTCCCCTCAATGCCGAAGCTATCGGCATTTGCTCAATCTATTGTGCACTTGCAAACGTCACGTTTAGGTGGTCGTATTGGTGTAAAAGGACACAAAAACACGGTGCCACGTGGCTGTGTACACGTAATGTCGGCGTTCCTGAGCTTCTAGAGAAGTTGTTGGCGGCTGTTGCCCCTTCACAGCGACGCAGGTCGTGCCGTTGAAGTGGCATTGACTGTTGCTGGAGACGCTGGAGAGAGCTAGCGCCTCCAACGAAAGAGCTTCAAGGCATCAGTCGCTGTTTCACTAATAAGTGGGAACGTCTGTGATACGAAAAAATAAAAACAAAATAAAAATCTCAAACGGCCGTTTTGAATTGGAATACGAAACAACTAACAAAAAAGCCAGTGGGTCTACAGCAGAGTTTCGTTTAGTGGATGAACCCAAACATGCCACATGCGGCGCCAAGTGCGAGCGAGGTATTGAAGCCGTTAACGTTTAGAAAGAACCGCGCTTTTGTGATGGGCCTGATGGGATTACTTCCCTTTTTAAACTGTTTAAAAACACACTGGCGCACGCCAGAGAGATGAGCGCACCAAAACAACACATTAGCGCTGATATAATCGTACTTTGCAACTCAGTTATCTCGCTCGAATTTACCTCGTGTTATTTTTAACGTTGCTCGTTAAGGAATGCCTCACGGAAGGATTTCAGTTAGTTTCTGTTCAAAACCTCTTCACTCAAATTCCCGAAACGATGTGCAAATAATGGGAAGAGAGAGAGAGAGAGAGAGAGAGAGAGGCGAAGGGGTAAACTTACGTTGCCAGTTTTACGACTTGTCTCGACGCCTACGGAGCAGGCCGAGTGCGTGGGATGCCGGGCTGTCGAAAGCTGTTGTAAATACCGCAGCTTATCTTGACGCTGCAAAAAACAAAAAAATAAAAGAAAAAAGAAATCGTCATTTAAATTAAGTTTGCTTCCGCAAGGGTGAAGTCAAAGCGATACGGGAAATTAAGTCAAAAGGGGCGCAGACACACACGCACAAATTGCTGCTACCAGCGTGGTCGGCGTGGCTGTGTTCGCTTCTGTGCTCCGTTCGCTCTTCTCGGGCATGTCATTTTCTTGTGTGCCCTCATGTGCTTCATTGTCGTTTCTGCTCTTGCTGCTTGTTGGTGCGTGTGCGGCTTCCTCGTTCGTGTTCGTCGTTGTTGTTCCATTTCCAACTTTGTAGTCCTCAACGTTTTCCTTCAAAATGGACGAATATTCTTTTTTCTACGCAAGCAACTGCTCTCTAATACAACTCGGGAAATTCGCTCGCACTTACGCAACCCTCCGCATCTTCAACAAAGCTACGGGCCAGTTTATCTTCAACTCAACCTGCATCATTGTCAGCGGCTTCCACCAACACAAAAGCCACAAGCGAGAGAGCACGCCCGAAGGAACACTTTTCTTTTGTCACCGAAATGACAAGTGACGCGAAGTGAAAATATTGCCCTAACAAGAATCACAAACGAAGAAAAAAGGCTTGACGTATGTGATGAACGCCCCATTGCGTCTTCATGGCCTGATACCTATAAAATCCACTGGATTTCGTAGAGAAGTTAAGCCTTAACACATGGCAAACGCTGGCCCGTCGACCACACGTGAAGAATGACGTGCAGCCAGGGCGAATGCACCTCGATGTTTTATTGCGTGAAATTGTGTGCATCGCAAACCGATCGGTGGAGATGTGGTTACTATGTGTTCAGAGGCCCATCGCCCCGACTAGGGTAGTAAGCACGCCAAAGTCGCATACATGCCACTAGCCGTGATGTAAGGGGTGATTTCTCAGGACGAAGCTCCACAGAAGCTATTGGAGTGGTTGCGTGCTGCAGTAAGGGAAATCCCTCTGAAAAAAATAGAAGCAGGTAGCACGCCAGATGCTTAGAGTAGTGGGCTTAAGGTACTCTTGAGTCTGGTGTAAAGGGTGGTGGTATTTAGGTATAAGCAGGAAAACGTGGACGCTAGACGTAATCAAACTTCCTTTCTTTCAACGCGGCAACTTTTCCGGCACAAGAATGGGATCCACTGACAAGCAGCACGTTCCGAGAGCAGCTGACGTCGCATTCCGCTTCGTACGCGCACGTTAATGGAAGCGTTGCGCCCTCCTATTCGGAAAAGCACAGCTCTTTATACGCCCATTCCCATTGCCAACGGCAGGGGAGGAGTGTTAAGTTGATTGGCGCTTAACGGAGCAAAGAGAACAAAAGAGTGGGGAATGTGCGCAGGCAGCGTTTTACAAGTTGACGAACATATCGGCTGCAGTACAGAAAATGTGCCAGCATGCAGTGCTACGCTTGAACAGGACAGCCTTTTGTTTACTGCTCTGTGCGCTTCACCGCACGAACTTCCCAAAAAGTCGAAGGAAAAGGCCGGAAACGCCGCTGAGCTGAGCTTAACAGAAAGGAGTGGCTGGCCATTCAGGTTACATGGTTCGTGCACCATGCCCAATGTCCAGGACGAGACGAGCAATTGCTCGCTCGCCCAGTCAATGGCAACGTAAACGATGAAGGCGACTAGTAGCAAGTTGAAGGGAGCTCATTGGCCTGTGCATGCACCGCTCACTCCTATAATGCAGCGGACGCCGAGTGGTAGTGGGGCGCCGGTTTGGGATGGCCGACAGGGTGAATAGTACACGCGAAGCCGACAACACAGAGTTTTCATGCCAAGTGTACAGCGAGCAACAGTTTAGCTGCACACTGAATGAACAGCGTGCCATATTCAACTGCACGTCTGCTGTTGCTGGTCAGCGCATCCAGAATGTAAAGCGCCGCCATGTGTACGAGGGTCATGCAGCATGTGCCTACGGCACGCACGCGAGCACAAACCAATTCCACGCACGGCTGGACTTTATGTGAATCGCGAAAAAAATAACGCCGACAAAGTGTGCAGACGTGTGTGTGTGTGTGTTTATTCATTTATTTATGTTCTTGGGGATTGGTCTCAGGAATAAATACAACAAAAGAATGGAGAGTAGTTTCAAAGTATATATACAGGCACTTACTTACGCGTACCAATACCCACATATAACCCCTTCAGAGTGCATTGGTCACCCAGTACAGTGTGGGCATATTAGCAGCATATCATTTTTTATTTTTATTATTACTATTTGCACTGCGTTCATAGGGGTCGCGAAAATATTTTCAGAATATGCGCGCCACACAACATATGGCGGAGAGAAAAAGCAGAGGGAATGGAAATGCGGCTCAAAAAAGAAAAAACAGAGAAATATTCAAAATAACAGCAAGTGCTGCTGTATTGCGTCCGGCGGCTGTACGGCTCATGATGCGGGAAAAAAAAATTTATGACCAGCCGATTTCGGTTACGTAGGAGGGCTGCGCCTGCGCCTAATAGAATAAAAGCAGGCGCCACACAAACGCCAAAGTCCCTATAAGCAGGAAGCACATTTTTAATTCCCTTCTACCGCTCCGATTTAGTGCTGTAATGTTTATGTCCACATCTTTGTTTTCTCTGCGCTCCAGCTCGAGTTCGGCAGTTGTCTGGGAATCGTTCAGGCCGAGGCTCGCCGTGCTGGTCTCTGCGTGTGATACGCCGGCTGAGCTCTCACCAATAGCCAAAAAATGCCGCGCCATCTTCATTAGAGAAATAGCCCTTAACATGTTTGTCTCACCCGTTTCCACCGCGGCCTCAAGCTTACCGAGGTTGGCCATTGAACTGTTGTAATCAACTGCCCAGTCTTCTAATACTGTACAGGTCTCTCCTGCACTCCTGCCCTCAGGCGCACACATGGGAGCCTTACCGTCTTGCACCGCTGGACGGCGCTTCACCTTTTCCCATAGCGCCATCACGTGTTGCATTATCTTAAAATTTGACGGAAGCTCGGGTAAATTTCTACAGTCAATGGCAAAGGAGCTTCCCCTGTACGCAGACGGCTTGCAGTTTGCGCTTGGTCCAGAATTCCCACGACAATGCCACTCCAAAACGCGACGTATACCGGAGCTCTCCTTATACGTATGCCCAGAGGAGCCAAGCGCCACTGTCGCGAGCCTCTGCACTTCAGCCCCAGAAGCAACAGCAGCGTCGGCCTCCTGCTTCGTGTGCTTGAAGATACTTTCACTTGATCGCAATAAATCATCAACCCTTTTTTGTACTTTTTCAATCGTTTCCACTTGGCCACGTGACAACTTTTTCAGGCCGTGCAGCTCCCTCAACCGTTTTGCAGCGTCCCGAACTACGGCAAACGAATGGTCAGAGGCACTGAAGTGGCCACGCGCCTGCATCACCAGAGTCTTTGACTGATCAATGAGCCTCCACACCTGATTACGCAACAGGCAGAGCGCAAAGGCACCGTCATGGTCCAACCTCTGGTCAGCGCCGTACAGCCTGTACTGGTGCGCGGTGGTATCTGCAGAGTCGCTCCTCGCGTGAAAACGACTTCCGGCCGCATCTGCAACTAAACTGGCTAGCGCCACGAGCAGTAGCAGAGTGGCCTTGCAACGTATCATTTTTGTAGTTGTTCTCGGTGTAAGAGATAACTGGAATTCTTTTTTCTCTTGTTGAAATTCTATTGTAAAAAAAAAAAAAAAAAAAAAAACATGAAAAGGTAACGAGTTCGGTCGCCAAATGCACAAGCAGCGCCGGCGTTAATAGTGAAGAAATAATTATGTCCCGCTGTACGCTTCTAAACTCCTTACATGGACAGTAAACGTCATTATGCGCTTCGTGAGTTTCATGCGAAGCGTGCGAAAACATCCACCGATGCATTTCGCCAATGGTGCTTGCAAGGGGAAATGGAAACGGCGTTGAAATTGAGAGTTGCAGCAACTTGCATTGGCGACTGCAATAATCAGAGCAATATGTGTGAGCGTTGGCGCAGATGTCCCTACATTTATATTTATATGTTTGTCCTTATCTGTGACTATCTACTTGTGCAGGACACCATTGCGCCGCCTGTGGCGGTTGAGCGGATAAACAGGATTTCATGACTTTGACTTGTGTAACGTAAGGTGCGAAGAAATGCATTTTCGCTGCATTGCAAGGCCAGCGCACCGGGCGCAATCTTGCAACGCCTTCCCACTCCAACCCACTCACTTGTGTTGGCGCTGTGTCGAAGATAACAGGTGGGCTTCCACCATTCACAAAAACGTGAAGGTGGCCACGTTCCTCCCACGACAACCACGTGGTCATCAACGCCCGAGAATTACACGCTGGCTAAGGCAACGCCGTTGGTTTATGCCGAATAGGAAATAGGACTTTCTCCATGGGGCGAGAAGTGAAACGAGACCCGCCACAGTAATTATGGCTAAAAAGGGAAAATGGAAAAAAAGGGGAGGGGAAAAGATCCAAATGTCTGCGCATATGTGGTGTTTCCTGGTGTGTGAAGTAAGTAATATCTCCGGGAGTAGTCGAGAGAAGGTAAAAGTTGATGTGCGCCCCCTCAAAAAAAAGAAAGAAAGTTCGTGGGCACCTCTCAGTCCTTCTGCAACTGCGTTAGTGTACCCTCAAAATACACGGTGCACACAACACTGAGCGGCCGCTTGCACTTGCACGCCGTTTCAAACGGCTGACTTTCTCCCCCTACAAAAAAAAGAAAAAGAAAAAATGCCCTCCCACCTTCTCCACGCCTCTTTCCCTGCACATAACCGGAAATGGGAGATATGTTATTAACAAAGGAAGGAACCCGGTAGTCTACAAGAGGTGAGCGCGAGGGCCTTGCTGCCTTTCTGAGCTCACATCGACTCGCTCTTTGCTCATGAACAAATTCTGGGCCATTATTACAGATTAGACTTCAGGCTGCAGCACACACACACAGACACACAAAGTCTCTTTCCTTCTCTTTACGCCACCGACAATATCAATTTCCTTCTTCCTCAACGCTTCTCATTGTTTCCCTACCTCCTTTAAATATTTCCCATATCCAAAACGCACGCTCCCATCACACTTCTAAAAAATTTCTCCACAATCTCTCCACTGGTGGCACGGCGCTGGGAATCTGAAGGTAGCAAACGCATACATACATACATACATACATTTAGTCTAATAATTAAAACGACTCCACTTACCATGCGCAGCAAAGGTGTGCAATACAATACTGTGGGAAACAAAACAGGCACGTGACGAGAAGCCACGTTGTCCTCCACATTCCACTAGCCCACTGCAAATAAGGCCCGCTAAGCTTCTACTCCTTCTCCGTGATGGACCAGAGCTTGAGAGTGTCATCCAGCGAGGATGTCAGAAGCTTGTTCCCATTCACATCCATGTGGTACACCGTGCTCTGGTGCCCAGATATCGTTTCACAATGCTCGCCAGTCTCCGCATTCCACACCATCACGGTCCAATCACGCGCACATGTGTAGATGTACTTGTCGCTGACGGAAAACATTGCCTGGTGGATCGGCACCTGGTGACCCTTCCAACTGAGTAGACACGAGCTACGGTTCCAGTCCCAGACTTTGATCTCGTAATTCATGGAAGATGACACGATACGCGAGTCGTCGTGTGAAAATTTGCACGACCACACGGTGTCCGTGTGACCAGGGAGTGAACGGTGCTCCTCATCTCTTCCCCAGTCCCATATTTTAATGAGTCTGTCATCACCGGCAGAGACAACAAACTTGCCGGCATCTGTGTTGCTGAAAGAACAGAAAAACACCGCAAGCGTGTGGCCATTGAGCGTGACCATTTTTGACCCTGTACTGGCATTCCACACACGCACAGTGTGGTCACACGAGGCGGAGGCGATGTAGTCTCCTGTCGAGTTATATTGGACGCAGTAAACCTTATCTTCATGCCCCTTCAGTGTGCACACCTTCGAGCAGGTGGCAACGTTCCAAATTTTTATCGTGCGATCATCAGACGACGACACAATCCGATTTCCACGTGGTGAGAAGTCGCACGAAAGAACGAAACCATTATGGCCCCCTTTCATCACGCTGCAGCTACCGGTATTGGTGTTCCACAGCCTGACGGAGCGGTCGCGACTTGCCGTGCAGAAACGGTCACCCTTTGGTGCGAAAGCACAACAGTACACTGCCGACGTGTGCGCGGTATAAGTCCGTATTTCCTTCACCTCCATCAACCCCTTGGAATATGGCTTCACACGTAACTCATCGGCACCGCTCGGCATGACAACATCCTTTGCGTCGGTTAGCTTATCGTCAGTCACTTGCTTACGCGACTCTGGGGGGGCGCATATCACTTTCATGCGTTTTCCCTCCTGTGCCTGTGCCTGACTCAACTCAATAAACATTAAGAACACATCGTCATCATCCATGTCAATCACGTCGTCACCCTCGTAAAACGACAAAACCATCTTGCGCCCGAATTTCTTCTCGACCATCGATCCAAACTCCTCAAACGTTGTAGTCGGAGTTATGTACATCACCTTATTCGCCGTATTATTCGACTCCTGGCAGTAAATTGCAATCCTCCCCTTCGTTGATCGAGTGGTTGCTTGCAGTGCCTCATCGTCCCCGCCCCCACCCACGCTGGTGGTGGCAGGTGCAGCAGCAGGAGTGCTTGTGGCTGCGGCGGTTTGGTTATGCAGACCCATCATCACCCCCATATTGCGGTCTGACCGTAGTCGTGTTGTGAGGTCTTTTTCAGGCTGCTCCAAAACTTGCTTGATAAAATTGCTAATGGAGTCGCGCTCCTCCACTGACATGCTTGCTAACTCATCTATCGCATCTACAGATGGAATGCGTGTAGAAGCCGACGAGCGCCCGCCGTCACCCTGCGCACCTGCACCGTGCTGCACCTGCTCGGCAGCCTCCCTTTTCTTGGCAGCCTTGCGTGCAGCTTTAGCCTCCTTCGCCTCAATTACCATGGCCCATATTTGATCTTCCGTGGCATTTATGTGCGGAAGGTTCGCACGAAACGTCTCAACGGCAACATCCCTCGTTGCGTTCTGTTTAATGAGAAGCTCCAAAACGGCATGCTGCTTCCCGCTCAGAAGGCCTTCATAAGAAAACTGCTTCCCATTGAAACTCAACGTTATCGTCTGCGGTCTCTCATCCTCAACATTCTGCGCCTGGTCCGACGCCACACCCCCGGCAGCGGCACTTTGCTTTTTCAGTTTTTTCTCAGCATAAAGCCGCTTGGCCTCAGCGAAACGCGCCACAATGTCGTCATCAGAATAACCACCGGCCTCCTCAATGTTGTCACGAAACGCCTTCACAGCTGCCGCGCTGTCCATATTCATCTTCACGAGAATATCAATGAGATCCTTAGGACGGTTCTCTGGACGCCCCTCGTAAACGATGGCCTTTCCACCGACGTTGAACCTCAGTTTTTCTTTACTCATCTCCAAAAACGAACCGCGTGACGCTGCTAAGTAAAAGTGCTATGCAGATACTGTGGGAAGGTGCGAAAATTAAAGTGTTCCCTGTACCGTACTTTTATGTTTAGGCTTCTATAGGCCCACCTGAAACCGCGCAGTGTAATGTTCGCTTCAAGCACAGAAGCACAAGCAAATAAATAAATGACAATCCCCTTGGCTTATACGCATAATTTCGCGTTACATGAAACGGGGTGGTGGGAGGAATGCAACAAGAACGGGAAGGAAAAAAGAAAAAAAAGAAGCGCATAAACAAGCCTATTGACAAAAACGCGATTGAGACCACACACAAACACGCACGCAAGGCAAGGCAAGATGTCAACTTCCCTTAACGATTCTAGAGATGCAATGACGTCTGAGATGGCCTGTATGCCACTGAAACAGGGTGTGGCACAGGCGGCCGCGTAAGTAGCAGTGCCGATTTCTTTCGCCTCTGCGAGACGCTAAAAAAACAAAACAAAAAAAGGTGAAGCGAAGGGAGGGGAGGGGAGGCTTAAAAATGCACGCAGCTGTTCAACTTTCAAAGGCGCTGTCTGCAGATATGTCGCGGAGGGTCTCCAACAGCGCGGATGGGTGGAAGTTCTCCCCATACTGAAGCATCTCGTGTCGAGTGACCCACGCGTGGTCAGATAGTTTCGGCTCCATAGTGGCGAACTTTGGCCGACCAGCGAGGTACGTCCCGACAAATACGAAAACGTACGACCCACCATCTTCATCCCGCACCACCGCCTGCGGGGCGTTAGACCACAAATAGCAATCAAGCTCATCGCCACTGTGATTTGCAATTGCCCTGTCAACAGCCATGCGAAGTGTCTCTCCGTTGTGCAACGAGGTCTGCGGCAGCGTCCACTTTCCCGTGCTGGCGTCCCGCACTATAAGATGCAGATAGTCGTCCAATTGGCGCTGAAGTGTATGGCGTGCCGGTGGGGAACTGGATGGACTACCTTCACCATGCTCTGCACCGTACACCGCAGGATCCCACAAATCTCGTGGCGTCACACGACGCTCTGGTTTGTAACGCTGCAGCATAACACGCATTGCGTCCTGATACAGCTCGAGACCGAAAAAGTTTCCTTGTATTTGGCGTGTATCCGTGCGGTTGAGAACGTCAATGGACTGACCGCGCTGAGCCATGAACTGTGTGGCCGAATCTGCTGACTCGTGTCGGCAGTAGCGCTGGTGCTCGCGCTGGAGAAGAAATGCCATCTCCATCTCTAGCGGGTGTGGCGTGGGTTTGACGACCGGGTAGCGGTGCAGAAAATAAGCAACGCGCACCGACGCAGCACGCTCCTTTTCCGTACCCTGTGCGACCATTGGCGGCGTTACTGGAAGTTGAGGTAGTACGGGTGTGCGGTGCTGCGAATGGAAACTACGAACGAGAAATATACGTAACGCACCGAAATTGACTACCGACCGCATTGTGTACACATGCACACAAACGAACAATGCTTTAAAACAAATCTATATATATATGTATGCACGCTCGCGTATGTGTATTTTGATGTATGTGGGTTATCGTTACTTGCTATTCTTGTTTTAAGCGTTTGATTTGTTTCTTCCTTCGTTATTGGAGCGAACTTATTGCCAATGATCAAATACACATAAATAACGTATAATAAGCATATAAAGAAGCCAAAGAAGTGAGAGTCGGAGGAGATGTGAGCTGATCGAGTAGTCTGCCACTCTCCTACCCACAAGCTCAAGTGGAAAAATCCACCACTCCTTGTGCACGGATTTGCGAGTAGTAGAGAGGCATAACAGAAGCAAAAGAGCAGGAAGTCGCTCTGCGCAATTGCATTTACTCAACGGAACTGGTGGACGCAATTCAAGGCGACAGACGCGTGTTGTTGCGCCGCAGGCGTTCTCAGAGCGAGCCATCCCGTTGCTCCAAAACTTGCAACCGCTGCTCCAAGTCACCCAGCCGGCGCATGACAGCGGCGGACGTCATGCGAAAAATCATCTCCATCTTATCCATGCGAGCCACTAGAGCTGTGTAGTCTCCACACACACCTTGGCTTACATCCCCATCGACCGTGGCTGTGCTTTTTGGTGCATCCGGGAGCTCCACCAGGGCAATAGCAATTGAAGGGACACTAATAATGTCCTTTGGTCGCCGTGCAAAAAACTTTAATCTGATGTCCTCACTAAGGGGAGCGGTGCTGCACTCAATGACGTGCGTGAAAAGAGATCCCTTTCCACCGAATGCGCTGCTGGCCATGACTTCTTCTCCCTCATGCGTACTCACAGCCGCCTCCCCGGTGTGCATCTCAACTACTCGGCCATTGCAAAGTAACACAATACGTGTAATCTGTTTTCCCACGCTACTCCTGATCTGCAACCATGGCGCCGACCCGCCCAGTACCTTCGCACCAGGTAGCTCGTCCATGTTCTGCGAAGTCTCCCTTTGAATTGCTTGCGTGGCCGAGGACACGTGAGCCACAGCGGATTCTATATTACTAAACACTGCCAGCGGTGGCATAGGACTGAGCCAACTGCATGTGAGGCATCCGTCCATGTCACACCACCCCTAAGCCAGCCGAGCAATGCCCATCAAATCAAGGAAAATAATAATGACAATAATAACTTAAAAGCAAATTAAACTGTGAGAAGCAGCAGCAAAAGACAGTTCCTAATGGGGGAACTTTAAAATTGCTTCAAAAAAAAAAAAAGAGGGAAAACATGGCGTGGTGATATGTTACAGCACATCCACGACGTTATGAGTTGCTGCTATTATTGCCCAAACAACCTTGCTGTTGTCTCCATGCGTTTCACCTCTCACACTGCGCTAGGGAATAAGGAATTTTTTTTGTTGGCAAACAACAAGTGCTTGATGTTTTGAGTTGTGCATGTTATTGGCTTAGGGAGCAACGCTGTTCACGACCACCGCCAAGAGGAGCGCTTCACAAGGCGCATCTTGAGTTGGTGTGACTGTTGCACCGGCCACATGCCCCACCCACCTGCGAGGGTCATTGCAAAAGTGCCGTGTATTGGCGTCCTTACTTGACTTGCGTGCACACCGAATTGAAATTCGAATGATAACAGGGGTAGCGACTTGGTGACGATACATGCAGCAACTATGTCTACAATGTGATGCCGACTGAGGCGCTGCTCGTTGTGTGTTGGCTAGACGTACGTCCGCTTACTGACCGCTGCTACTGCCAGAAAAGAAAAGGATGCGTATTTCTTGGAAATATCAGGCAGCTATACTGCTTCTAAAAAGAAAACGAAAAAAATAGGAGCTTGGGAGGGAATTCACAGGAGGACAATTAGCAGAACCAGATGTGTAGTTACACAATAGACCTACAACAGACTTATCCGCGGAACGTTTCTTATTGTGCAGGCCTAAAGGTATACGGTGAGGATAGGCAACAGTGGAAGCGCCGATGATGGGGAGGTATGGTGTGGCATTGGAAGGCATGCGGAGACCTTAGTTGAGCTGTGGATAATTAACATGTGAGATAGAAGTTTGATAGACACATCCCCTGAAGCCACAAGTTTGAAAACGCGGCATTTTTTCTTTGTTTGCCTAATATCGCTGGTGCTTATAGCAGGCCAATTTTCATTTGACATCTGGGTGAAACAAAAACAAAAACCACAGGAAAAGGGGGGCGTTGAGGTGTAAAAAGAAGGGACAGGCCGAGAGAATGCGAAGGCTTGACGAAATTTCTCTAGGAAGGACAGACTTTTTACCGCGCCACGCGGCCCCTCTACAATGGCACTAAAAAGCGCTGCGTATCCCGCTTTTCCACTCTTCCGTCTGGTCCCATCCGCAAATGCCGCGGCGCACCCAGCGATTTTCCCGTCTCTGGTGACATGGGAATTACTGCTCTTCGTTGTGCATGCCGCCCCCAAGATGCTGAAAGCGCCCCGGCCCTCGAGTGCTGCAGCGAAGTAAAAGAGAGTACTGAATGTGGACTATGCAGATTCTGCGGTAGTGGGGGCGCGCGAAGCATACCATCAAAGTTATCAGCGAGCTCAAGCATCTCTGTCGGGGCGGGTAGCGGCATGTTCTCGGACAAGGCGCTCTTGCTGCTGCATGGGCGTTGGGAGGAGGCCGAGCGCGCAGCAGCCCGCAGTCGTCCATCCATCTCGAGTGCCTTGATATGCTGGAGTGCACGATGCTTCGCCTTGTTGTCGAGGCATCCAGCTATGGAAGTCGCTAGTGCCTTCCACCTTGCACGTTCAAGTGCAGTGGCGTCCACTTCCTCCTCCAACCGACGACTGTGCTGCTCTGCCTCCATACAGCGCGACTCAACGAAACCCAGCAGTGAGCGCGTGGAACGGCATTTTTCCTCGACACGCTGAAGCTCTATGCACCGTGCCTGGACATCTAGCATCGCATTCGATTGTTCATCAAGCGCTTTTTTCAGTGCAGCGCACTCCTTCCGAGACTCATCACGCTCCAAAGTGAGCGTATCGACAACCTTCGTAAGGCGCTCAATGGTCTCTTGTGCGCTGGCGGCAGAAGCAGCCAACTCCTCTGCCCTTTTCTCTCTTCCTCCCCCAGCGCTGACTTACTTTCGATGTATATCTGATTTACATGTTCATTTTTTGCTGAAAGCACACCCTCCAAGCATGTGATGCGCTCCTTAAGCGTTGTAATGATCTCATGCAGTGTTCTTATAACACCCTGTTGCTCCACAATGGTCTGTAGTGTGAGGTTACTACTTACTTCAGATGCGGGTGGGGATTCAGACATGACTACTACTTCAAACCTGTAAGTAACGAGTAGTTACAAAGTTGCAGTTGGAGGTAGACAGAAGAAGGAAGATACACAACAGCAGCAATAACTCGTCAAATAACTAAGCAAATAAATAAATAAAATCGAGTTCATGCCGGGAATGGAGAGGAAAGAGCAGGCCAATATGATGGAATTCTTCACGTGGCGGTAAGCATGCATGCACCAACACTGAGCAGGTGCCAACCGTGGCGTAACAGACGGCACACAGTGGTAACGCCAAAACAACTTCCAGTAACTTTGTCCACTGACATACGCCAAACAACTTAATTATTTTTCATTCCACTCCCTTCCCCCCTTCTCCTCGTAGTATTAAAAAAAAAAAACCCTCACGTTCACACTCGCTCACACACTTGCACAACAAGAAAAGAAAAGAAAACGGACGCACGCTGCAATATATACGCGCGTGAGTCGGGCGTGTCACAGAAAGTATCGCGCTCATGCGCATTGGGAGATGATGTTTGACATGGCCTCAATACACATCTCATGAATCACGTCGCCCACAACATCGACACTCATAAAGCCCGAAACCTTACCTTCTTTCTTCAGCTGATCATTGTGGTCACTAAGCCACTCCGGGTACTTGGCCTCCAACTGCAGAACCCTTTCGGGCGCGCCGCTACTTGTGTACTGATTGGCAATCACATTGACGACTGGAAGCATACGAGCGCTACCGAAGCGCATGGAGACGCAAAAACCGAACTGCGTACACTCGTCGACAGCGTCAAAGGCGGCTGTGTGCACAATAACAGAGTTTTGGCCATTTGGGTCGTTCGCTCCCACAATGAGACTGACCGGCTGGCCAAAGAAGCGGGTAACATAATCTACCAGCTGGAGAAAATACTCCGGATGGGTGACTCGCTGTAATATCGCGTGCTCTAGAGACGGGATAAAGTCAATGAGATGCGCGTTTGTTAACTTACCTTCCGTCTCAGACTAAACTGGCTGCCGAATCTACTGCTGACGCTAGCACTCCTATGAACGGGTTCAGGCGCATAGCGCGGCAGATCGGCGATGGAGACGCACCTGCGGATGAAGTCCGTAACTATGGAGTCCTGGGGTGCGTTCTTCTCTTCCAGGTGGAACTCCAAGTTCTCCGAAGTCAATTTAATCGCTCTACTCGAGGAACTTCTCCCACTACTCGCATCCGCGGCAAATGTAAGCAGCAATGAGAAATCAGCGTGTGAAAACGTGGGATCGGGCACTGGGTCTGATTGTAGCAACTTTGCATACAGCTTTACAATGTTTGAAAGCTTCCCTCGAATTTCATCTCCCTGATTGAGCAAAAGAGGGATGGAAAGCGTTATATAGACCTGGCTTCCCGACGAATAAAAAAAGCCCTCCACACAGCGGCCATCGACACCCTTGATGGTACTAAGGTATGAATCGTAATCAAAGCTCAACTGCTGACTGTACACATTTAACACGTCAGGAAGCTCACGTGTGCACTTTTTGATGTGACAGCGTCCGACCCAACCAACCAGCGCCTCCACGCGCTTCTCGAATGTATCGCTGCTGTTGTGGATTGGGCGGTCTGTGTGATCCAACCACGTGTAGTCCACAAACCGATCACGACCTGAGCCGCTTCCCGCGTTCACTCCGCCGCCACTGTTGGAGGAAACAGCGTTCATGTCCGCTGGGTCGATTAACAAAAAGTCCAGTTCTTGAGAGTCTTCAATCTCGAACACGTGGATGTTAAAAACATGGTGACCAAACACCTCGACTGGGACCGGGGCGCCACTCATCATATGCTTTATTTACACTTGCTATAGCGCTTTCCCTTTTCTTTTTCTTGCTATTTTTTTCTTTTCTTTTCTATTTTTTCTTTTTTCTTTTTTTTGGTTGAATGTACAACTTACAACGTCCTCCACCTCACCCTCACCACCAGCGCATATCGGAGGTAACACAGGACGAGGAGTAAGCGATAAACAGACATAATAACATGCACAGTGCACTGAAACAGCAACAGCACATTATAGTGGAGAAAAGACATCGACGGCCATCATTAACTGAAGGCAACTAAAGGTATATATATATATATATATTAACAGAGCCCTCACGCTCATCAATGGGCGCCAGTGATCGCGTTTGCCATTCCCTTCGGTTCTAACTCGTTAAAACCGTAGGAATTATCACCAGTTCTCCACCCATCCATGACCCTCCATCACTCTGTTGTTCCTTTTCTTCTTGCGTGGTCATAGGCCTGTTTCATTGGTTCATTTCATTTCGCAGTTGTCAATGCACGTGTGGGCGCTTGTTAAGGGAGACTTCGACTAATATAAAGCTCGGTGCTTTGGTTATACACGAAAATAAAGGCACCAGTGCCACATTGAAGGAAAATGAACGAACAGGAATAGGAAGATGATGAGAGATTTTACTTCTCTGCTGTCACCGCCACTACCACTACCATCTAAATAACATCCAACAATCCGGAGCGTGCGAGGTCCATTGAACCCACAATATCCCTCTGGGACCCGCCCTGACGCACGTTTAAAACGGCAGCAAACAAGAGCAGTGATTCGAACAGGGATCCTTCACCGGGGTGCGTTGTGTACGTCTTCTCTTGAGGGCCACATCTACAGCGAACGTAAAAGTACGGCTCCCCCGTGTCACCAATGATAAGTGCTACATTTTCCTGGGCGCTCAGGGAGTGATGCGGAAACTTTACACGGTTGGAAAAGCCGTCAACGCAAGTGCGCACGACATGGATGAGCAGGTGCGCATCTGTTGGAAACTCGTCACACCATGTGTCCGCATCCCCGCCTTTATGGCGATACGATGTCAGGCTCTTTTGAGAGGCGAGCGTGCGAATCCTCCTCAGCACGTAGTCTCTTCTTGCCTTATGCCTTTCTGGAGATAAGGCCGCCGATGCCGTGAAGGTGGTAGATGTGTCTAACCGTGTCTCCAACTGCAGTCGTTGATCTAGGTGCATCACAACATCAAAATTTTGAACACTTTGTGGCTGAGCAATGAGTTTTTGACGCTCTTCAAGTAGCGCGTCCAACTTCCGAAGCGGCTCTGGAGGTGGGGGGCTGATTTCGTGTAGTGGGTGAAAACCCGTGGCGGCCATGGTGGCATGAGTGCGCGGGAGAGGTATCGTTTCCTGCAGACTGTGGCGGCAGTCAAAAAAAGAAATCTGGCGCTCCGCAAACCACCGATCGCTCGCGGACACCTCCTCACTTAGGAGTTGGCAGCGGTATGACAGCCAGTGGCGAATTTTTGCGATTGAGCGCTTGGGGTTTCGGACACCTAGCTCCGCCCACGCAGCGTCCAACATTTTTTCAACACCATCTCCGGCGGGCAGCTGGTCTCCACGCCCTTGGTACTGCACGCGAATGCCGTCTGACGGCCCCGAACTTATGGCGCCACCAGCCAATGGTGCACGAAGCGCCCCATTGGTATTGTAAGGCACTCCGCTGGTCGCTGTACTCGTTTGTGTAGTTCCTACGGCACCACAACTTGGGCGGTGATGTGTAACAATCTCCACCCGCTTAGCTGGCTCCCTTGCCAGCAGAAAATTTTCCAACTCTGGTTGCGAGCGAATAGAAGGCTCGCATTGTTGCTGACCCCGATTCTGCTTCCTTAACGCGGAAACATTTGTGGTAGCCAGCTCTGAGAACGATGGGCCACGTAGAACTCCTGGTGACACCGCAATAGAGTGAAATGTTTCGGGAACACCTTTGTTCCTATGGTCTTCCTCGGGCACGGAGTGAAGGTTATTCCGACGCTTTAGGTCCTGTGAGTTGGTAGGTCGCTCTTGCTTCGAAAGAGAGAAAGCAGAAGCAACACAACGAAGGACGCCACAAACAAACCCTCAAGCAGGCCGAAGACCTTATCTAGGTTAGAATCCTCAAAGACCTCCACAATAACATTGTCGATCCACACATGTGTTGCCTTTTTGGGATGCAGCCATGCCGCCAGACGTATCAAAGTACAAAGCAAAAGACTTGCAAAAGCAACAACTTTCAAGTGAAACCGCCGCGCGTTGCTCCCGTGCGCAGCAGCTCGTCGTTGCTGGTCTAGCTTAATTAACTGATCGCTATAAGAAAATCGCATCACAAAACCAAGGTCTAAAACGTTTAGCACAGATCCAGTAGCGCCAAACGCACGATGCGATGGTCCTGCAACTACACCGCTAATTTATACACATTGAATTATACGCATGAAGCATGTATACAGTGTTTGAGAAGAAGTGTGCAATGATCATTAAGGTAGAGAAAGCGCGTGTCTGTGTGTCAGAGAGACAACAATGCACCTCTGAAAGCAAGTGAATTCTCGGAGTACCGGCACACGTTTATATACCCACCCGCTGAAGGACCTGGCACGAAGAGTTCACTCTCAAACGGCAAAAAAAAAAAAAAAAGAAGGAAAGGCAGTAAGAAAATACCGAACCATTACCAGAGGCTGTCTGTACGCTAACTCAGAGGCAGCGCCGTTCCCAACCGATCCTCTCGTTGAGTGAGTTGCAATATGTGCATAGATATGGTAACTCACTTCTGTCAATATATTTTTCCCTCGACTCCCTGCACCGTTTTCAACTTTATCTGTTTCTCTTCCTACTGCCTACACCTTTTCTTTACGCCTCTACTACTCAAGGAAACGTTTGCGCTGCCACGCATTACAGGCAGCAGCATCGCGGTATCAGCCACTACAGCACGCCGCATTCTGATATGCGAACCGGTGTTTCAGGCTTGTCAAATTCGCCTGTGCGCACGGCCTCGACCTTTCGCACCACGTCCATGCCCTCAAGCACCTTGCCAAAAACCACGTGACGGCCATCGAGCCAGGGGGTCTCTGCAGTTGTGATGAAAAACTGAGAACCGTTCGAGTTGGGCCCTGCGTTCGCCATCGAAAGCGCACCAACAAATGTTTGATTTTGAAGTTCTCGTCCTCGAAGCGCTCACCGTAAATGCATCTGCCACCAGTACCGTCATGGTTGGTGATGTCACCTCCTTGGATCATGAAGTTTCGGATTACGCGGTGGAATGTCGAGCCCTTAAAGCCAAAGCCATTGACGCCACTGGCAAGCTGCTTGAAGTTCTCTGCTGTGCGAGGCACGACCTTTCCAAATAGGCCCACAACAATGCGCCCAACAGCTTCGTTGCCAATCTTGATGTCCAGATAGATCTTATCTGTAACCTCCTCTTCGGCACGCGCCGAGCTCGTACACAAAAGCGCCACCATGGTAGCAATTGCTACTGCCGTGCAGAGGAAGGATCGCATTTGCTGTGGGGTGTATTATGGAAACACTGCTAATTTTTCCTCTTTTTCTTTCTTTGAACACTAACGAGGCATATGTTGATTCAGTGGAATTTTAAGCATATTTTAGTTTGAATGAATTTTAATAAGGCCCAGAAAGGCAGTGGCAATGACATGAACAAACACAAGTGATAGGGCCCTGTGCCTCATGGGGATGTGCCTAATGTGCATAATACTTTAAAAAATGCGCATAGTATTGCTTTAGTACCGTGAAAAAACATTGTGTTTTTTTCGCCCTTTTCCTCCCCTACCCCACTCGTGTACATTAACACACTCAATCTTTCCCACACAGAGACGTTTGGGTATTCCTCACCACGCCGCGCTTGCCTTACACGAGCTCTGTTGAGCTAGCAGTGATTACGTGCGGGGCGTCCAGAAATCGGCGACGGGAAAACTTCTAACTTTCCATGCATTCATAATTTTACATCCGTAAACTGCATATATATATATATATATACGAGTGTGCGTGGGTTTGACAACAAGCAGTAGCGAAGGCCGAATCGACACAGCAGCTCTGCATAAAATTAACATGTCTATCTTGCAACGAGTTTGAGGTGCATGTTTGCGTGATATGACAGACAAGCCCCACAACAACAAAAGAAAAAAAGCAGCATGCGCCGCAGCTGTGGTCGCGCCGAAATAATAAGAACTACTTTGTGCGTGACTTGTTCGCCATTTCTCGATTCAGACGATCACGCACTGTCATGAGTATGACACCAAGCAAATTCCTTCCAGAACCATCGCCGGCGTCACCCCAAAAGTCGTCATCTATTGTGTGGTCCACGATCAACTTATCGCCGGTTGAGAGCAGCAGCTCTCGTGCTGCATCGTTTTGTTTGAATTTCATGTAGTTCCCAAGCAGCATCACATCGACCTTTGCCTTGTTCCAGTCGTTGCGCTGCATACCGCTTCTCTCCGCCGAGCGTACAAGCCTGTCCAGCTCCCAGACGGACCCTGCAGACTGGAACGCCATCGCCTGAGGGAGTCCGCCAAAGCGCTCAACTAGAAAATAGTGGTGAAGTGAGGGATACCGCACGTGGCGCACGGTTAGTGGAAGTGGTGAAACAGGGCTAAAAACTCCATAGGGCTTCTCGTGAGCATCATGGAAACGAACAACAGTCTTGTTCATGACCAAGTGAAGGCCTTCGTATGTCACTCGGCTAACAGTGAGGTATTCTAGAAGTAAAACAAAAGTCCACGAGGGACAAGTGAGAGCAGCAAAAGGAACGAACGACAACAAGAACAAGAAAAGAAAAGAAAACAAAATGTGCGCTTCCTAATTCCCTAATATATGGCGGGGCACAGGCACGCGCACGGTGGCAGTGTAGATGTTCTTTGCGAATGCAAAACAGACTCACCTGGCTCTTTTAACCCTTCTGCAACGCGCTTTGTTATAACAGTGCAGCTAGTGTGAAGTCACTGCCTTGTGTGTGTGTACGAAAACCGTAATAAGAGCACAGGAAAGAAAGAGCATTTTAATCATTGTCCACCTTTAAAAAAAAAAACACACAACAAGTGACCTTACTCACTGTGAGGGTATGGCGCATTATTACTCATCTTAAGGGATGAAGCACCACACCGGAGCCAGGCTGGGAGGTTTAAGTAAGTGCAAGTGGGAGATCTTCACACTACGGTGTCTGGCAAACAAAGGCGATCCAACAAAAAGGCAGGCGAGAAACCACGCGCACACAACTCGCCCAGGCACCACACTGTTGAAGAAACCCTACGCCGTATAACAACTCACAGACCCAAACGTACAGAATTTAGTGCTTTCACTTTTCCTCTCTTTTATCATCCCTTCCTCCTTTTCTTCCATCCACAGCAGTACCTGATAACATATGCGCTGCCACTGTCAGCCAGCTCCTGCGCAAAAATAATGAAGTGCCATCACACATGTAAAGACACCCACGCCCCGTTGAAAAGATAGTGACTACTTCTCAGTCCTTACGCAGCTCGAAAAACTCTGTGCGCACGCCCTCAGTGGTGATGATGTGGAAACAAACCGAATCACCCGTGAATATGTCTCGCTCTGCAGCGCCTGTAAAAGCACTTTTGAGCATCTCGAGGGCTTCATTCATGCCAAGCTCGGCTGGCGCTTGCTGCACCATGTGCTGACGTGTAAGAAGGCAATCCATCAAGGGCTCGATAAAGCTGCTAGCGGAGCCACTGGTTCCATAGCGAAACGGTTCAGTGGAGCCGACTGGGTCGTAACTGTAGCACACGCCGGCACCCTTCTCGTCGAGACCAACGATCATGTTGAAAGTGTAGTAAGGGAAGAATCGGCGCTGGTACAGAATCGTCGATGTGAGCTTGGCAATAGCCCGCGTGGAGGGCACTTCCCCACCATTGTTGTACTGGTACCACTGGATACGGTACTTTAGCATTTGCTGTAGTTGGAGCCTGTCAGCCTGCATGCCTGTGGACGCAAGAAACACGTGATCGGTGAGCTGAAACAACTTGGAGCGATCATTACGGCTGTGAATGCAAAAATCACCGTTCAGTCGCGTATCTCCACCGAGAATCACGTAGTCCTTTCCTGCTACTGCCGCAACGGTGCCGCCATTATCCTTGTACGGTGACCACATAGGTTGATGTCCCTTGGCGCACTGCCTCTGAGGTAGCGCGAGGGAAGGCGTCGACAATTTACCTTGGTAGCATTGCTGCTTCGGTGCACCACTGCGGAGCACCTGGTACTCGCTGAAGTCCTCTATCATTGATGAAGTTTTGGCAAGGATGTCCACGCAGCTGTGCAGAATAGGAGTTCTTGGTCTCTGGTTGAGGGTATGCGTTTAATCTTCTACACTTGTACGGTAGGAGCACACAAATAAACGAAAAACACACTACAAACCTAACGTTCCTATATTGGGAATGATCAAGAAGCATGAAGGGAAAAGGCGCAAACAAATAAACGACGCCAGCTGTGCAGACTCACCTGCCTACCGAAAAGATAAACAGGTACGGGCCTCGCACCTTACTACGACAACGTGTTCCCACTTTCATCCAATTCAGCCGGTGCTTACCCCGCGTCCCTTCTTCTTGGCACACTTGATTTTCTCACGGAAGTAAGCAGTTGCTACAGGGGACCATGCACAGTACAAAAACATCATCCAACGCGGCGCACCTCCTGCATCTCGTACTCCTTACACGCTAAACGTTGCCTGTAATGCTCCCTGGCTGCCTCACACGCCGGGCACGAGTCGCCACGCGCCAGAACACGCTGCATTTGTTGGTAGACCTCAAAGAAGAGGAGTGCAGCGCAAGTGCTTGCGGTGAGAAACCACATGCTGTAGTTCTGCGAGCCCTCGCTGAATCCAAAATCCCGGGAATTAAATATTTCCCACGGCCGCTCGCGAGGCCGGCGCGCCTTTGGTAGCCGCATCCACCCAACACCCGTCACTCGGAACATAACGGTTCTGCCACTACCTTGATGGACTGGCTGAGAAAGATATGCGGAGTGGGTAAAGACGCGTGGGTTGTTGGAAGCCAAAGACAGTAAACCATAACCGACAGCAACACACAAAGAAGTGGGAAAAGGGTGACGGGAGGGCGTGCACAGTGAAGTAAATGTGATCAAGGAAGATAAGGAAAGTAATAAGATGCCATAATATTGATGCTAATTGGCATGGAAGTTTATAAGGGAGGGAAAAGAAAAGGAAAAGAAAAGAAAAGCGGTAATGCTAAGAAAATGCAGTTGATAGGCAAGCGATAAGAGTAGAGACGCAGTGTCGAGTCAGCTGTCATGCTCACCATTTAAGTATGGCTTGACATCTCCCTGTGGTGAAGGAAAAGTCTCACCTCCGATTGTAAAACGGCACGGATTCCACAAAAAACTTATGATACGCCTCACACTTTGTTACGTGTTCACATGCCGCACAAATTGCACCATCCGTGTGGCGTCGCTCAAAGACCATTAACGTGCGCTCTTCAAATGAAAATGGCGCGAAAAGAGGACTTTGACTTGACGCAGAGGGAGATATGGTTGTAAGCGGCTGCGATGGGCGCTTTGGATTAAAGAAAAGAATGTTCTTTAGTGGATCGCTAGATCCCTTTCCATAGTTTATGACAATCACGTCTAAAACAAAGTCGTCTGCCGTTACCGGTTGATGCGGACTAAGCGACGAGCAACTTGCCACGATATCTGCCTTCAATTTCTCCAACCAACCATGCGGAAGCTCCACACCGGGGTAGAGAGTGCAGGTAAAGACAAGACGATAAATGTCGCGCGTGCGTAGACGAGCGATAATTTCCTGTGCAGGCCTTAAAGCGGGGTCCGAGCTGCTTTCAATCGCCTCTAGCACCCAATCACCAAGCTTAAGCATAAGCTCTACATCTTGGGCGCAGTCAATAAGTTGGCGGCCACAGACTTGAAAGTGATGTGCAGCCGCATGCATAATGTCACCAATCATGTGACCAATGGCTTTAACTATGTGATGCTGATATACATTTTTGTGTAACTTGGCACGAAGAGCGAAGAGCTCGCGCAAAGATATCGCCAATTTTTCCTCGAATGCGAGTTGCCACTCTCCTTCGCTGTACACAAGTAACGTCGAGTTCACAAGGCGATTAACACGAACGTCAAGGGCGGGTTTACCAAAGCAACAGATGGAATCACGCATAAAATAGTCCACCTTGTCCATGTCAACGCCGTTCCGTCTGTTGTTCACCACTTCTCCATACTTTATACGTGATAGACAGCTACCCTTCATAAGTGCCACAATATCCTCCACACTGTCCTGTGGAAGCACCATTTTGAGGGTACGTCGCGCAATGCTCTCAGACATATCTTGATGACTAAACGTCACACCCCAGCGAGGTGCTATGACATCCTCGAAAAGATGTGAAAATGGCCCGTGGCCAACGTCATGCAATAGGCCGGCGAGCATCGCTTTGCAAATGTCATCTTCGCCAATGCCTAGGTCAGGCTGACGACGCCGAATGCTCAGCAGAATGTGTTGTGCCATGTGTGCGACACCGATACTGTGTTCAAAGCGAGTGTGCACAGCCCCGGGGTACAGGTACGAGGACACGCCAAGCTGCTTCAGTGAGCGAAGTCGTTGTACTGCCGGGGTATCAACAACCTGGGCGACAATATGGGGGAGCTGAATGTGCTCGTGCACGCGATCAAGTAGCGTCACTTCGCGCGCACGTTTGAAAAACATTTCTCCCTCTCTATAAACAGAAGTTCTATGTCAAAGACAATCCGCCTTCCTAAAAATAACTTACTTAAACGAGGCTTAGAGCCCTTCCTTGCTTCACTCGTATACAAAAATAGGGGTATAAGTGATGTGCGCGCCAAGTTTAAAAAGCGATAGCAAAAATAAATAAACAAAAACGACCAAAATAATAATAAGCAGAAGTAAAGAATAATGATGATAAATGATAATAACATTGTTGTTAGTAATAGAAGTGATGGCGGTGGCGTCTTTAGCTGCTGCGACGATGCCCTGCCATGGGACACCTGCGTCCATCACACCGCTGGCGAGGATCATAATGCGCGTGAACGCAGTAGCGTTGATCAGACTGCCTCCAGTTTCATGACGTAAGCTGCGTGACAAGTTGGACGTGAAGAGGCGAAGGAGCTCCCGATGCGAAGATGTAGGGAAATGTAGACGGTCAACGCAAGGCCCGTGTTAACGTATTTCATTACGTGCTCTGTAGAACCATATCAGGAATGAACTCGCGAATCGCGTACTCGCGCTTGCACTGAGAGCACACAAGCGCGCCACGTCGAACAGCAACTTCTTGAATCGCATAGTGAATCGCCCTGAGGTCCTCTGAGTCGTCTGAGAGGTCGACCTGCTCCAGCTTCTCTGGGAGGGATTTTACAGTACCGCCCATCTCCTCTAACTTTCCACGCAACCCCTCAAAAGCGTTGGTAATAAACTCATAATCCATACGGGCTAGCATGACACGAACGAAGTCCGCATTGAACTCCAAAGAAAGCACCTCCAGCTCGTCCGCTTGCACACACAAGGGGAATGACTGGCAAGCTAGACAGCATAGAAAATTGTGTGTAAGTAGCCGCATCCCTTGCTAGTTGATGTTTTTTACTTCAATTATTTTTATTTGTATTACATAAACGAAAAAGAAAAAAAAACAGGAAATGTAAAAAAGGGAAGATCAAAAGACACAAAATGCACTCGTGCCTCATGTACGTCCGCCATTTTTCCTTAAATGGATATAATTTACAACATATCTTTCTCTCTCTGTGGTGTGAATGTGTAAGTGGGTGCATTTGTCTGTTTGTTCCTATGCCTCGATCACTTTTATAGGCACACTGAATGAATGAAAGAAAGAAAAAAAACGGTAAAAGAAGTGTGTCAATTCAATACTAGACAATAGAATGGTCCTCCAAGTGTCCTTAAAGTAGTAAAAGGGGTAGTCACACAGACGAATATGACAACCAGCCCAGTTGCGCATAGCGTGTACCCTTTTGCATTTGCATCACTACCAAACTGCGTCTTCAAGGGCTATTGCTGGGCGGATATCAGAGCTCAAAGAGGCGTTTTTTCTTTTGTAGCATCTGGAAGCCCAAGTTTTTCGGCACCAGTTGCGTTTTCACCGGCACAAGTTTGCCGAGCGGAAGAGGCTTCTTCTGAGCTAGAAGTCCTGAGGAGTTGGGCAAGCGCTGCAGGACGTCCAATGCCGTCTCACATGGGAGGGGCTCCGCACTGTGGCAGCCACGTGACGAGCCACGCGGACTCTCCAAAACTTCTCGCGTGCGCCGCTCCTGTAAATCACTAAATGGAATAGAGACATCATCACGAACTACAGGCGAAAGATTTCGCCCTATAGCAGCAACTTTCCTCTCCACACGATGTGTGCTGACAGTGTTGTCCTTTTTGATGGGAAGTGCTCGAGATGGTGCCCCAAGTGTGTGGAGCACCACAGGCCCCACGTCGGGGAGTCCCAACGCCCTTCGAAGTGTCACATTCTCTTCACGAAGTCTCTTTATCTCTAATTTCAGGTCGTACACCTCCTGTTGTGTGGCATCCACACGCTCCACCGTGTGACATCGAATTTTTTGTGCACGTTGTGCAAAATAAATCGTGCGCAGCGATTCATCCACAAAGCGGGAGGAAGGTGTTACACACGCCACGAGGAGTGTGCGGCAGCTGCCATCAAGACTGTTCATGAGCAACTGGGTGAGTACGCTAGAGCGGTAGGGAATATGATCGCGTTGGCGCGTCAAGTGGCTCCTCGAAAGACGCTCAATAACATTTCCCAGCGCAAACAGCGAGCGGTTGATTGACTTGCTATCGTCTGATGCGCTTCCAGTGTCACGCAGTCGCTCAGACCCCGCGAGATAAACAAAGGTCAGCTTCCCATACCGTACAGGCTTGTCTCCCACACCCACCTCCACGTAAATTGTGAAGAGAAGATGTGACCGGCTGCTGTCATCATTCAACAAATGTGCCGCGCGCTTCCGTCTTGCCTGGCCTTCACGCAGCACAAGCAGCAAGTCGTTCAGGTCCAAACACTCCACCACCATAAGATCTTCAACAAAAAAACAATTGGCGTCCTTTGACCAGCGACACTTAAGCCCCTCCGTGCCGTTTAGCATGTCGTTGATACGCTCATTAAACAACTCAACATAGGACGCCCGTACTGTCACTGTTTTTGCTCCACCATCATCAACAGCCAGCAACCGTTCTCGAGCCTCCGCGACATACCGCGCTGCCTCAAACTGTATTCAACTCTCCATCGCCTCACCGCCGCTCTCCCCTGACGGGCCACTCATGGTGTACGTCTTTCCACTCCCGGTCTGCCCAAAGCACATGACCGTGGCAGCCTTACCTTCAAAGGCCGAGTCACACATTTTGCCAATTTCAAGGGCTTCAAATATCTCCTTTTGCCGCATCTCAGGACTCAAACAACGATCCATGTCAAACATCTGCACCTGGTTCTGGTTCGCACGGGTTATTGGTGTCGTCACCTGCACCCTCCTCCCATCAGGCTGCACAACAAGAGAAGTTTTCTCACCCCCCTCCACCTCGCGTGCAAGCAGCGGCCTCACACGTAGGACAGCACCTACATGTTCCATCCAGGCGTATGCCACCTCTATATTGTACCTCTATAACGTGTGCTTGTATGGAACACTGTTGGCTCTTTCTCGCTAACGAGCGCGCACAAACACAGACTTCGTTGTTGTTTTTGTTTTGTGTGCGTGCTCTTTGTCAAGCTCTTTATTTTTATTTTTTTATTTTTTCCGCCTTTTAAACAAATTCCACTCTTTTTGTTAATATCGTGGTTAATGCTGCAGTTTATTTCGCCCTATTCCACAATCCAAATGTCGGGTCATCAAACTGTGCGACAGCGGAACTTTGCTCAAGTTTGCAAAATAATATAGAAATGAAAATCAAGCAGAAGTTGAGAACAAACAGGCATAAGAAGATATTAAAATGAAAAAACACACAAGAGACGCACCAGTAAACAAGAAAAGAAAAACTAACAATTTTTTTTAAAAAAAATGAAGAGTGAGAGAGAGAGAGAGACATTAAATGAAGTGGAATACTTCACAAACATGAGTTGATTTCTTCGTGTGTGTGTGTGGTAAAGTTGTACAGAGGTCTATAACTGTGCATGCGCTGGTCCGTTGGTAAACAGAAAAATTGGAGCGCGGTGCCGAAAGCGCAACACACCATTCCTAAACCACGCTCAATGGTGAGCGGCATCAGCGGCAAAGGAGTAAAAAGCATTTTTTCTGTACCACGCCCAACCCGCACCCGAAGGGGCATTTAGGTGTACATAACAGAGGCAACCAGAAGAGAAACAAAGAAAAAAAGACATGCCTTCACCCAACGAACGTCTGCGGCAAGCGAAGGACGTGGCCACAAAACAAGCTGCGCCCGCAGGCAATCTGCTTTACCGACTGCTAATCTAGCGGACTACAATCCTCAGCGCTGTGTCGCGCCACTGTGCCATACCCACTGCCCCCATGGCGCACTTTTACATGTTCTGTGCAAAGTAACCGACACCAAGAGCTTTCTCGAGTGCTGTTATACGTTGCAAAATATTCACCTGACGCTTCGTGAGGTGCATCTCAAGAGACTCATACGCAGTTTCAACCGCCGCTTTGGTGCCCTCATTCTCAATAAGTAGCTGCATCTCCTTTTCGTTCTGTATTGTTTTCAATCGCTTCTCTTCTCTCGCCACAGAATCCCTGTACTGTGTAACATAATCAGCCAACTCCGCTTCCCTTAGCTCCCGTACATTTCTTTCAGCTGCCTCCTGAGGACGTTCCACTGCCACCTTCTCGGGTGGTAAGGCAGATCGCAGAGGAGGAGCTGCCATTGGAACCTCAATGAAGTACTGGAATTCCTCGGGCTTCCCCACAACACGCGGATTGTTAGCAACATAAAAGAAGAGTGGTGCATGTCTGATCATGCCTTGGAGAAGCCACGTGCAAAATGGGCCCACATTTTCTTTCGAGAGGTATACGTTTTCCTTTGGAACCATGGCAGCAGCCTCAGCCTCCTCCACTAGTTTCTCTACTACCCGCATGCCCCTTCGACCGGATGTCTTGGCTACAGTCTGGACGTCACCCTGAGCTTCCTCTGCTACGGCCGCCCGCTTCCACTTCCATTCCTCCTCGATTTCGGATGCAACAAAAGAAAGCATTTCCTTCTGCATTTCTTCCACGCTACAGCCACGCTCTACGGTCCGCTGAAACTGCGTGAGCCACTTGATGAGATGCGCCACCTTCCCGGGGCCGTAGCCCTGAGAAGCGCAAAACATCACAAAGTCTACCCTGTTGTCGACAAGAATCTGCTGGCCGAGGTCCACTTGATAGCACTCGGCACCCATAGCATGAGCCGTCAGGGCAATTAGAGAATCCTCGTCGTTCTCTGTGGCTAGGTGGAGAATTTGTTCAATAAACTTCTCGTCCTGAAATGATGGCAAGTGGCCGGTGACCACCGCATTAAGCCCCCCAGACTTACGGTGTGGCGGCATCAGACTGTGACAAAGGGAGGCGAACGGAAGCAGACGAAAAATAAATTAAACAAAAATGTTGAGAAGACGTAAGGCAGCACGAAAGACGATGTTCCCAGCAATAAGGCAAACATATCTTCGCATAACGGCCGGTAGGAAGCAGTAATTTAACATCACTTGAACAAACACTTCACGTGCAGGGCACAAAATGCACGAAAACTGTGTGAAAGAGTATCTAACAGTTATATAGATATAAATAACGAGCACACAAACAAGCGAAATAGCACCCTCACACTCAACGGTGAAATGATGCACTGCACGTTACTGCCCATCATCAATCAAACAAATGACGCCTTGCCGCATAGAAAGCGGATTCGCTGAGAAAAGAAATAAAATATTTTAACAAGGGACGTAAAAAGAATTTCTCATTCATAAAACACCGTTTCAGGGGCAATAACACGAAAATGCCCGGAAGCTGGAAGCGAAGCAAGGCCAGCTCTAGAAAGATCTAAAAACGGGGGGGAAGTGCAGGAAATGAGAGAAGAGAGATCTACAAAGTTGGTGTACAGCATTAGCTGGCTATCAAGGCACGTGTGAAGAGCGCAGTGCAAGCACCATGCGCTTTGCGAACGACGGCTCGGCAAAACAAAAGACAACACGTGATGGATTCGATGAAGACGATATAATAACCCACTGCGTAGGGTGATCAGTATTAACACTATGAGACGAGGGGCGGACCAATTGAGCATCCACGATAGACGACAAACTTAGACGCATCGCATGAACACCACCACTGGGAGACAACTGCAGCCACTTAAGAAGGCCAGAAGAATACTCCACGCAAACAAGCGACTGCAGTACACATCTGAAAGAGCCTACAAGCGACCACAACGGCCGAAAGCGCAAAACGCGAGGGACACCATCGCAACACTCAAAAATATCAGAGTCCAATTTCAAGGCACCAAGCCCAGTAAAGACAGAAAGCGAAGGGAAAAAATAGAATCAGGAGGATCCAAAAAAGGTTCATCAACCAGACGGGAAACAGAAGAAGCATCAGCAGTAAATGACTTCGACACAAACAAATCGGAGTCACGAGAAACCATCAAAGAACACAGAAGAAGCTTTGGACGGCAACACATAGGATTTAACAGCAGCGCAAATAGACCGACGCGCACGTAAGACAGATTCGCGGTAACAAGGAACCATAACAAAAACAACCTAAACTAAAAAAACGAAAATAGGGAAAAATAAAATAAAATAAAAAATGAAGAATAAAAAGAACAACCAAAAAAAAAAATTAAAATTAACAACTTAGAGAAGGAAGAAAAAATAGAGAGTAAACAGAAAAAAAAGCAAAAAATTAAATACGCTAGCCGCGCAGGCAGAGCGCGAGGCGGATGTCCTTGGGCTGGATCGTCACGCGACCGCTGTGGATGTACGCGCGGTTCGTGTCCGAGAGCAGCGACACAATGTACGACTCGGTTGCCTCCTGTGCAGCCAGGATCGCGCTGATCTGGAAGCGCAGACCCTCCTTCTGTACTCCGGACACTTCGCGCACAAGGCGCTGGAAGAGCGCCTTCTGCAGCAGCAGGTCCGTGGAGCGTTGGAACTGGTGGATCTCGCGGAGCGCCACCGTTCCGGCCCTCCAGCGGCGCTGCGCGTGCTTCACGCCAGAGCCGGCGTCCGATGTCTTGGGCGCCTTCTTGCTCTTCTTCGACGTCACCGTCTTCTCAGTCCGGCAGATCTGCTTTCGAGCCCAATCCTTCGCAAGGTCTTCGCAACAACCCCACTCCCCGCGCCTGACTTCGTTTCCTGCTTCCGTCTGATCCTCTTCCCTACTTGCCCTTCGTTTATGTCCACCTCCTCTGTGGCCGGAGCTGGCATTGGGACTGGCGTTGTCGTCCGTCGGCCGAGTCACAACTCAGCCCTCGCGCCCATGTCGGCGCGTGCCGCTCTACACATCGGCAGGACCGCTTGTATCGGTCGCCGCCCGTTCGGTCAACACAAGCCGCGGCGTTCAAACGTGACCGGTCGTTGGTCCCTGCACACTGACCTCTGAGCCGCCATTTCCTCCCAAGCGGACTGTGCACTGTGCTTCGCCGCGCTGATGTGACATGGCGTGCCCGCTTTTTCGCCACCTCACTTCCACGTCGCTGTTTCACACTCTGCGCCGTGCGCAGCCGCGTCGACTTGTCTAAAGCGCATACGTTCCTGCCACCTCTCCGCGTGGTGTGGTCGCGCTCGCTTGGAAAAGAGGAGGGCCAAGGACTCGCGCGTCCCCGAGACACCGTCACACGGCACGGCGTCAGCGCACGCGCTCACGAGCCGGAGGCGTAGCCACTTACCGCGGCCCGCTCTCCACACTCCGTAGCCTGATTCTCGCCTTCGGCGGCCGCCTCGCAGCATTAGCGCATCTCGTGGCGAAACGCCTACCACGCGCGGCCTCCGCCGCAGCAAGCTCATGAGCGGGCCTTTCGAAGCAGCGCCTCAGCCATGACTCGGATCGCTTGCTGTGCGGTCCACCTTGCGTTGTCTTGCGGCCTCGCCCGGAAAAGCGATCGCTGCGACAAGGTGAGAGCAAAGGACGGCGTGACACGTTGCAGCGCTGTCACGCCACCGGTCAGGGGCGGTGCGCTTGGCGCGCTGGCACCGCACCGACAGAGGACGCTTCAGCGTTGAGCCACAAAGACAAACGCGCTGCCTACGCGCCCGGCTCATGTCGTGTGCCAGAGAACGCTCGCGTGGGAAAGGCACAAGGGCAAAGGCAAACTCGCGTTCGGCGAGCCTGCAAGCCATGGTCAGCGGGCACGCGGGCAACGCCTGGCGACGCCTGGTGAGGAGCACCGACCAGCGGGAAAGATGCAAAGGGCGCATGGTCGAAGAGGTGCTCACGGGGACAGGTATGTGGGCAAGGCAGCGAAAGCCACGAGGCACCCCGGCGCAGAAAGACGAGCGCTGCGCTTCGGAAGAAAAAACTTCAGAGGACCATCATGCACAGACGAAGAGAAGGCGCGAAACAGCCAGGGCAACACAGAAGGCTGCGACGGACCCAACGTGCTAGCGCTGCTGCACGAGCACTGATAATAGTGAAAGAATTCAAGGGTTGGCGACGTTCCAGTGGTAATGCACAGGACTATGCCCGCCGGACTTCCTACCATGCATGCGCCGTGGAAGCTGCTATGCGCAGGAGCGCGAAAGACTGGAGGGCGAGTACTGTGCACCACAGACAGACATGCAGAGCCAGAAGCAGCGGTGGAAAAACGGTGACAATACACAGCGTGGGCCTGGAGACCGTGCAAGGCGACGAAAAAGTGAGAATAAGAGGATGACCAAACACGGCTTCGGACGAGACAAGGACCTCGATTGAGGCCGAAGCTCATGGACAGGCTCGTGACGCGTCGGGCACACATTGCAGACCACAAGAAACCCGCAGGCAAGCTGAGAAGTATGGGGTGAACCTAACACGCAGTTGCGTTGATACGTGGAAGGGGGACGTCGGACGAGGGAAAACGGACAGACTGGTGGGCAACGAGGGAACGCGACAGAGGAGAAACTTAGGGCCAATTTGGCGAAGGATCGAGAGCAACTACGCACAGGCTAGCGAGAAAAAGGAGTTTGGGAGACATAGCTGTTCGGCGGTAAGTGAGGTGAGACAGTTGGGTTTTTCCAAGGACGGACAACCCGTTGGCAATGAGCGCGACAGGGGAGCAGTACAGACGCGCAGGCGGGGAAAACCGGAATGCCGCTTCGACGCGAGGGGGTACAGGGAAGGTGAGAGGTGCGTCGGCCCGTAGGGTGCACTGAAGCGGTGGGTAATGGGAAGCAAAACAGGGGACTGGGGTCGAGGGTTCATACTGCAGGCAGGTGGGCACCATCAAGGACATTGGTGGAGAGACATTAGACGGCTCCAACTTGGGACGATTCGTGGAATTTAGAAAAGCGACGGCCGCATGTGAGCGGGAAGTTGAGCAGCAGTGAGCGAGTGACGCCGAAAGTGAGACGGCATCACAGAACAACGGGACCGTGGAACGGAGAAGGTGAGCCACTGCAGGCGGTAAAGCGGGAACTTGCGAGAAGGAGAAGCGAAACGTTAATGCTCCAGCACACAGATGGATGAACTGTCGGATACCATCGGTCCTTGGACAGGTAACGCGCTTTTGCACCAACCCACGAGGAAAAGGGAGGCCAAAACGGACGAATGGTTCGCTCGCGAGATGACGCGATACAGACAGACGAAGACAGTGGGCGGGCTAGGTGAGATGTTGAACCGAGCCGAAAAAACGGTGGCCTTCTGGACCTCGGGAGAGCCCCATAACGGGAAGCTCAAGGACTGACTTTTAGGAACGTGACACGCATAGAGGGGAAGGAAAAGAAAAAAGATGCGAGCCAGACTGGCTTGAGAGCCGCTGTTACTTAAAGCGCTGCGATTCCAGCGGCGAGGGTAACCTGGCATGAGACATGCGCCGCGAGCGGACAAGAGTCGTGACGATGCACGAACGTCACGCACACCTTGCACCGCGGGGAGTCGGGGATGGAAGACTGGGAAAAAGCTAGGCGGAAAGTGCCATACGAGGGAAAGGTAAAGGGAACGAAAAGACGGCACTGAATGAAAAAAGGGTCGTGAGAGAGAGAATCAGGAGGCGGGAATGGAGAGACAATGGGGGCAGAATGAAGGCGGTGCAACGTCTGACTAAAAAACCTGTACAGGGGAGGGGACAGAGAAGGATATGCTGAACAAAGGTCGGTTTGCGGGGAAGGAAGCGGTGAGTGACGCAAAGCATTTCTTTGTGGTTGCGACCAGGATTGGCTCAGCGCAACGTAGAGAGCGGCACCAGAGCGTGGAACAAGGGCTCGCTCTTTGAACGAGTGCCATCACGGCCAGCATAGCGAGGGAGGCCTGAGCGTTGGGGGTAAAGCGAGGAGCATGGCTCAGAATTTGGCACGAATGGAAGGGATACCAGAAGTTCATGAGACAAGGGAAGAGCGGAATAGTCGGCGGACCCTGTGACATTGGCTAATGGGAGTGGGGACGCAAGCGACAAAGGAACGCAGAGAAAATGGCATGAACCGCCGAAGAGAGAGAAGCTGGTCAGAGGCACCGACTGGGAAGAAGGTGAACAGCGAAAAAGGAGGAGTAAGCGGGTCGTGCAACAGGAGAGAAGGAAAGGGGGACAAGTTGGAGGTGCGTGAGAAGGAGGGCGCCTGGTTACAAAGGAAAGCTGTTGGAGGAGAAAATGGGCGTCTTTTGGAGAAGGACGGAACGGAAGGAGATTGTTGCAGACTTTGTTAGAGACGAAATGGAAAAGGGAGAAAGAGGGAATGGTGACGGGCACATATTTGGAATACGGCAAGGCCAGGCATGGAGGTTCAGCAGACGTTGACGGAAACGAGGGACAAGGGAGGACAACATTACGGGAGAAAACTGGGGCACCGGGTCGCTTGTGGATTGGACTGGGACGCGAGCAGAAAGAACGCCGAACGGGAGACGTGAGGAGAATTACGTTAGAAAACGGTGAATGACGACGCCTCCAGACGTGTGGCAGAAGCGTGGGCTGTTCAACAAAGGCGGTGCAGTCACGGAGAAAGGTTAGACTTTGGTAAGGAGCGACGGGACGCGAGAGGACGAGCGTGTGTATTTGCCGACGGAGATCGACATATTTTTGTGATACACAGCCATGTGTGATGAGGACGGTGTCTTAGACACGGACGAAGGTGTGCGCTGGAGAGACACCGAGTGGGGCGGAGAGGGGAAAGGAAAGATGGCTGGAGAGCAACATGGACAAGAACAGAGGTCCGGTCTTCCGTGAGGAAAACACAGGGAAGAGCGAGCGCAGTGACAGCACCAGAGACCCGGCGAGCAGAGTAGGAACGTGGACCAACTGAGCTCCCTCTGCGCGAAAACGATGTGGTGTTCGAAAGCTGGAGACCTTGGACAAAGACGATTTCTGTGGTGGACACTTTTGCTGGTGTTTATTTTGACGCTGCATGACTAGAAACATGATCGGAGAGCCGGGCGATTGGTATTGCTTGAGGGGCCGAGATTTCGGACAGCAGGACAGTAGATGGGATTTGGTGGGAGGGAGAAGGTCGTGATTCAGCCCGGGGCTTTGGTCAAAGCGAACACGCGGCGGAGGAAAACTCGGCTGACACTAGCGGAAATTGCGTGAATGGACAGTTCATAGGGCGTGGCAAACAGCCACCAAAGAGCCGCCCATGACCGAGGGAAGAGGGTTATAGCGCGACCGGAGCCGACCCTTGACGGGGATGTAGTGGATCACCACTGCGGGAAGCACCTGGTGGCTTGGACGGGCCGAGGTCACAGGACGCCCCCGCAGCTTTAGTTTTGCCGGCTCGGAGCGAGAGAAAACGCAAAGCCCCTAAAGTGGAAAAGAAAAGAGCGGGCATTCGCGCGGCGAATCAAATGGTGGAGGGAGAGGAGACGAAGAGCCAGGGCGAGTAAAGCAGCGACGCAAAGAGGAACGCAAAGGTTCTCCATGAACAAAAAAGACAGCTCAGAGAGAAGAAAGAGTTTTGAAGAGAAAAGGAGGGAGAATGAACGCGGTTTTACTAGCAGAAGGGCAAAAGAAAAGGTCACATCGGTTGTTTTGGAGCACGAAGGGAGAGAAGAGCGGCAGGACATGCCAGGAAGGGTAGGCAAAAAAAGGACACAGAACAGAATTGAAGGGACAAGCGAAAGCGCATGCCAGGTGGAGAGCAAACTTTGATAACCTGGCCGAATATGAATGCGAAAAGAACCCGCGGGCAAGGGATACGCGAGACTGTTGCGAGCAGCGACGACAGTGTGGATACAGGAACCGAAGGAGAAAAAGGGAACGGCACCAGGTGTACTGAGGCCAAAAAACAGGAAGTGGGACACAATAAAAAGGAATGAACTACAAGGAATACACAATCCAAGCCAAGGGAGACGCCGAAAGAGGAGAGGGGCTAAGCGCGCTTGCGCGGAACCACTCGTGGTTGACAACGCATGGGCGAACACGAGCGAAAAACGCAGGGAACAGCATGTGAGGCCACGCCACCTGGATATAACTGTTGACAGTGACCGCGACAAAAGTGGATAGCTGCAAACGCGGACGGTAAGGGATTGGTATCGTTGCAGGGAAGTTGACACAGGAGCGCTGGGCAAGCAGGATTAGAAACGAGCGGGACACAAGAAGCACACAACAGCGGTGGTGAGAAAGTTGGAAGAGAGCTTGGGTTAAGGGTGATGCGTTGATTTTGACAGCTAAGAGTTTAGCCCACGCGAATTGATGCGAATAAACGGAGAGAACAAACTTGCGTGGCCGGAGCAGCCAAGGATGGGGAGGAACTGGACAATGATAGCCGGTTGAAGACCGGCGGTATGGCAGGAGGCCCTGACTGTGTGACAGCAATTTACGGTGGGAGCGAACAAGGGGGAAAGCAGTAGAAAAGCCGAGATGGGCAAGGGCGAGCAAGATGCGACAGGGAAGGGCGAGGAGGTGGAATCAGTGGGTGGCGGGGCAAAGCAAGGCACGGGAAGTGGTCAGACAGAGCCGGCCAGTTAAAGAGGAGGTTGAGACAGCGCATAAGGTGGATGGGATCCGGCCGAAGATAACGGAGGAAAGGGCGAGGAAATTCATACAGAGGCGAAAATCCGGGGACAGAATAGACAAAAGGAGGAAAAGGGAAGCTTGAAATTTGGAATGGTACACTTTGCGAACGAAGTGCGACGTCGAAAAAGTTATCCAGGCGCAGCGGAGTGGGCACGGACGACGGAAAAAGGAAAGGACAAAGAGAGGAAGAAAGAAGAGCTGGCGATGAGAAAACCGCAAAAAAGCGAGCCGTGTGCTTAACGAGAAAGGGACCCACCACCTTGAGTGCGTGCTCGTGACGCAATACAAGTAGGGGAGGATTTGACGACCAACGAGGGAAAAAAGGGGACTTTGAACGGCGAACGTGCTTAGCTTGAACGACTATGAACAGGCAAGACAAGATTAGGGAGAGTTGGCGGTGGACGAATAGCACTTTAGGAGCGCGTGAGCTCGGGTAGTGGGCCGACGTGGGAGGGGGAAATTGGACTGAACACGGGCGACGTCGCACGAAAGAGGGGGCCTCAAGAAAGACAGCTTGTGCGTTTCTCGAAAGGACCTGGCGAAAGGGTCCGGGGGAGTGGTGGACACAAAGACTAGGTTTTATGCAACGCGGACCATAGCGCAGAGGGTTGGAAGGCGGCGAGAGAAGATTGGTTTTTACCGCGCGACGAAAGGGGAAACCGTCGCTCAGACAAACAACATGGGGACAGAACAGATGCGAGGTGAGGAGGCAAAAGGAAGGCTTGCAATTGCGTGAACGGTAAGCGAGATTTGACGAGGACGAAGGGAGACCAGTAGCATGGCACGCAGGCAAGCACCTGCCACCCCAGGAAGCATTGGGAAAATGGGAAACGCGAACCAAAACATTTTATGTGTGGAAGGAAAGGAAAGACGAGATGGGGAGGGACAAAAGGATAGAACGGTTTCAGGCGCGGGCCGAGGGCGAAGGGCTTGAAGCGAGGGGGCCAAGGAAAAGCCGAAGAAAACGACAAAGGCGGCGGCGCGGAGTACCGGCAAAGGAAGGAACGGAACAAGGTCGGAAAAAGGAGAGAATATGACCTGCCGCTGACCTTTTTTATTGATTGAGGTGAACAAGGGCGAGGAAAAAAACAAACGGGCGCTGACGGACAGAGAAGCGCGGAGGCGGGGAGGGGAAAAAGAGCGAAAATGAACGCTTGCAACACTTCGACCAGAAAGGCATGTCCCAGGGAATTCGCATGCACACGCGAGGGTGCCGCGGCGCGAGACAACTGCATGAAACAGAACGGGCAAAGGAGAACAGGCGCACCAAGATGCGGACGAAACAGAAATGTGGCGCCAAAGCACAACAACACGGAATAGCCGTGAATTTGAGATTTTTGAGATACCACAGTCTGGGACGACAGAACGGGTAAGCAAAGATAACAAGGTATGCGGGGAAAAAGAAAGCCATAAATTGAGAACAACGCAAGGCACAGGAAGGCCACAGAGGCTGGCGCATGACAAGCCAAGTATCAAGACAGTAGGACAGGAAAACGCAGGCGGGGGGAAATGCGGACGAGGAGTGCAGAAAAAGAACACAGCGAAGGTAATGCGGTGGACAAAAAAGGGTCAACTGCAATGGGAGGGGAACATCGGCTTAAGTTGGGGGAAACGCACGCGCAGGGATACCAACAGTGGAACAGGGATGATATTGACGTGAATGCAACGCGAGGGAAAACGACGCGAACGAAGCAGGTACGCGAATGGCGCTATTAAACAAGCACAGATTTTGACAGGAACGAGGATTGGATTGGCGGTTTGTTGCACAGCCGCAACGACGACAGAGCAGGTAGGAGAAAGACACAGGATGTGAGCCCACGAAAGACAATGGTAGCGGGGCCTTCGGTTAAAGTAAACGAGAGGGGTTGTGGGGCACCTGGGAACACAGGCGAAGTAAAGAAACGGTAAAAGGACGAGGAACGTACGGCGATGTTGACGGTTACAAAAACGGTGAAAGATGGCAACGCATGTGGCACCGTGGAACGGTTGAGACAAGGATGGGGCGCATTCTTGGAGTGGCAAAAGACAGGATGACCGTTGAAGGAACTGCATCGGCCGAACAGAGTCGCCCAGCAAGTGCTTGTAACATACGAGACGCGAAGCGGACTGGCTGCGTTACGCGGCGCGAACACAAGCGGTTGGCGACACGCGCCATAGCAAAGGAGGGTGGGACCGGCACACCACAGGCTGCGCACATGACTTGGCAAAGAGAGCGGTTGATGAGGAAAGACACAACAGGGTACATGTTCTTGAAGTACAGGACAGTCATTGGAGGACACAAAAAAACGAAAAGGCACAGGCGCCAAGTGATGCAGGAAACATTTCAACGACGGACGAAGCGAAAGAGGGCTCGAGGTCGTAGTACGATGTTTTTGTGTGGCGAGGCGTCTCAGACTCGAGGGCGCAAAAGCAAGCCAAAACACCAAAACAGTAAACACATGTCATGGATCGGGACGAATAGAAACATGATTTAAAACAGGATTACAGGGTGGAATGAAAGCTCAGGCGGCACGGTTCGCGAGGCGTGGCGAACGTAAAAAGAAAGAGTTCGGCAATTGACAGAAATAACGTGTCGCGCTTGAAATGAAGAAAGAAGTATACATTAAGGGAAGGCGAGAAAAAGCACAAATGAGACACGAAGAAGACATGGCGAAAATGCATTGAACCACTCCTGTGGACAAGCGGAAAGTTTAAAGACGTGTAAGGCTGTGAGCATTGGCCGTGATAAAAACGGCATCGAAACAATGATGGAGGAACTGGCAAAGATAGACACAAGCTCTTCTTTGGGTCTGTCGCGCCAAAGTTGAAAGCACTTATTTTTTGCAGGTTCGCAACAGTAGAAAAGAAAGAAAAAAGAAGCAAAGCATGCAAAATTAACAAAGAATATAAGACACGGACACTCATAATTTTTTTTATTCGACTTCAAAAAATAAACTTGAGACGTGATGCACAGGCTTTGCTATTATATTTTTTTCTTTCTTCTGGAGTTCGAAAACTTTCCAAATATTTGAGACCAGAAGAGAAGAGCCAATAAGTGAGAACAAAAATGAGAAGCTAGGTAAAAAAAGTAGGCAAAAATTGAGACACAAAAGATGCACTGTAAATACCTAACTTCCTACGGCAATTTTTTTGCCAAAGGACGGAATCAACTAGTTGCATTTCCGCATTTTTTCCGGAAACGCAACTTTTTTTTGAAATTTAGTGAACATGTTTTTCTGAGTAACTTGTTTTTTCTCCTCGGTTTTCACATGCCTTTCCACTTTCTGCTTCGGTTTTTTTTACGCTCAGTTAACGCACTCCTTACTGTTTTTCACTCTTTTATTTCTTTATTCGTGCTACTTTTTTATTTTTTCTTTTCGGTGAAACTTGCTTTCAATAAGCGTTTTTTGTTTTTCGCTTACTCCTTTGAAATTGCATCTACTACTTATGTATTCGTTCTTTTCCTTTGCTCACGATGACTCGTGACGACGATTCTTATATTTTGTCTTTTTAAAGCTGTTTTATGAAATGTCGCGATGGCTGGCTGAGGATGGTAAGTGTTTTCTTGTGTCTTGTCTTTTGAATGCTGTCTCCTTTTGTAGTTTTCGCGTGGTTTTTCTTTTTTTTCATCGTCGGACACCGGTCCTTTATTTCCCGCTTCGCTTGTTAACACTAATTCTTTTCTGTCCTTTTTTGCCTGTGAAAAGTTTTTATTTTCTTTTTATTATCGGTTCTGTATCGTGTACGCGACCTGCTGCATTTTGTTTTTGCGGCCTGTTTTTCGTCTTCTCTTTTTCTCTTTTTTCTCTTTATTCTTTTGGCACTTGCTTTCAGCGCATTCCCTTTTGGTTTTGCATCTATGTGTCTGAAGTCGTCTTGCCTCTGTCCTCGATTCTTGCCTTCCTCTTGTTCGATGCGTGTTCGCGCCATGGTTTCTGGGTTTGCGTTACTCGTTGGTTTCCTAAGCCTCTTTTCGTTTTCCTATGTGCTTGGTGCTTCGCCGTGTTGTTCTTTTTGTTCTTTGTTCTCGTGGCCTAGCTGTCTGTGTGCGCTGTTCCATTTTACTGTTTTCCCGTCTTTTTGGTGTTTGCTGGCAAGGTGCTGCGCCTTTTTGTCTGTTGGCGCTGCGAGTAACTGTGCTGTTCCTGGCGAGTGTGTATCTCTCCTGGCGTTTGTCCGCTGTCCGGCCGAGTTCTGCCAGGTGCCAATGTGTGTCTACGCTTTCTCTTCGTCCCTGCGCTTAGTGTGCTTCGCGCCCCGTGCTTCATCCGCGCTTTCGTTGAGCAACTGCGTCTAAGTCTCGTCGGTGGCGCATCGTGCTGCCTTGTCCGCGGTATTCTACGTTGTTGTGTGTCCGTGCGCCAAGTCAAACCTTTCTGTTCGTTGTTTTTCTTTCTCCCCGTGATTGGCCTCTATTATGATGTCGCTTCGCCTTTGTTGTGCGGAGTGTCGTTGTTGTCGTCCAATTGTACGACCCTTCCCGGACCCTGCTGTTGTCACCTTTATACGAGTCTTCGAGCATCGCCCTGCTTGTTTCCTTACATCTTGGTTGTGCGTTGGTTTTGAGCGACTTTAAGTTTCTTTTCCTGTTCAGCATGCTTTGAGCTGCGAATCTAGCCTCTGTGTTTTGTTCTTTTCTGCACGCGCTCTGCACGATGTGTTGGCACTTTTGTTTTTGTTTGCTAGTGCGTGCAAATCATTGTTGCGCTCAGCGTTGCTGCAGTGGCTGGGCCGCGTGTGCTTGCAGAGTTGCTTCCGACCTTCGGGTTTTGTGTGCGACCTTCTCTGGTGCTTTTATCGCCTGCCATGTTGTGTTTGACCGCTCCTGTGTGCTGCTTGGCTTCTTCAGCAGCCTGCGTTGGTGTGTTTTGTGTTGTTCCTGCGCGTGTCTGTGCAATGGGTCCTCTCTTTGCCGTTTCAGCGTGTCCGCACCAGTCTTTTTGCTTTGGCAGCGGTGTCCATCTTCTCTCTTCAGGTTCGCGCATCGCTCCCTTTGTGCTGACGATGATTGTTTTGTCTGTGGCCCTGTGTTCTTCTAGCTACGTCATGATGTCTGCCAGGTTTGTGGCTGCGTCCTGAATGTTTCTATTGGTCGTCAAATCCTGGGGTGCTTTTGTGGCAATGGCAGTCTAACCGTTTGTATTTGTCCATACCCGCATGTTTTGTCTTTTCGTGACTTGCCACATGCCTGCAAAAATGGCGGTCCCTTCCGCACTCGTATCGAACAGTCCTCGGGTGCTGCCCGCGTGCGCGTGAAAAAGCCAGATGTGCTTGGTGGCTAGAGGCTCAGTCCGCTGTTCTTTCGGAAGATGTGGTTACTCGTCAATTGCATGCCGAGGCTTTTCCATTGCAAAAACGTAAGTCTCGCTCGGGGCCAATGGAAAGTTGTCTATCCTATTCCTCCACACGCGCTCTCCGAGGTCCTCTTCTGCCCCGTCCGCGCGTGTTTTTTGTGACCCGCATTAAGACACCCATTGTCCCTCTTTCACGCGCAATGGCCTTCTATACCTTGTCTTCTTTTTTGTTTCTGTGTCCGGCGCTGCGCCCTGTCCGCTATCGTCCCTCGCTGCCTTGCACGTGCCGTTGCGTCGGCTCTCTACCTTACGGCGTCCTCACCAGATACCCTGCGCCGTTTCTTCCTGCGTCGGCACGTCGTGGTTGAAGCATTTCGTCCGCTTTGCTCTGCGGGCGTTTGCCAAGCTTTTCTTCGTACCAGAGACTCGAGAGTCTTTCTTGACATCCATTCAGTGCCGCGCCATCATTCGTAGCTCCGCTCGTCTCCTCCTTTTTCTTGCCGCGCAGGCACCCTTTTCCGCGTTGTTCTTTTGGTCCATCACTCTCCTTCGCAGAAACCACGACACAGAGTCGTATGCCTGCTCATCTCACGCACCTCCCCCTACGCCTTCGCCACATTTCGCTTTACCACAACCTAGTCCGTTCTCGTTCCATTCTGGTTTTCCGTCCTTTTCCCCATTCGACTTCGCCGCCGTTCCACACTAGTCGACTGTCTATCATTTTTGCCGGTCACTTCGCATCTGACCTTCGCGTCCACATGGCCAGCTTTTTTGCCGGTGTGCCTGTCGCCGCCTAGGTAAGTTATCCACTGCTTAGCTCGCTTGGATGTCATGCTCCGGCCTCTCCCTGTCAGTCCTCGTTCCGGTTCCAAGCCTCTCACGCGAGCGTCACATCCGCCACCTTCGTTCATGTCCCCTCCACCCTCGTGTGTTTCAGTTCGCTGTGTCCACTCAAAGGAAGACCAATCAAGCTGCCTCCCATCCGCCGTATCGGCCAGTCGTGCGCCACTCCACCCAGTAGCCGCGCTTGCCTGCGCGCTTCCCAGAAAGTGCTCTCGCACCTTTCTTTCTCCTTCCTCCCTTCCATAACGCCGACCATGCCATGCATCCTCCGCCGCTTCCCCTTTTCTCGCCGCACACCGCAGACGGCGTTCCCGTGTCAGACAGCGTTTACACATTGTGCGCGCATATTCCTCTTTCCCTCTTCGCGCGCCGTTTGTCTCCAACTCACAGAACACAGCTTCCGCGGTGCGAAGCATGTTTACCCACGTTCCTGTTGCCAGCTTCTCCGTGGTGTAGATGCCATGGGTCACAGTCCCACGGCCCGCAATGTGCCAGACAGCAAGCGCCGTTGTTTCGCGTTCTGGCGCGAAAGTGTCTTTCGCCTGCCTCTCCCATTCCACTCGCAGGTTCTCCCTCCAACCACGTGTCCCCCCTCCACACGTCGCCCCCGTCTTCCGTGCGTTAGTTTCCCCGCTCCCGTTTCACCATGTCCCGTCGTGTCCATGGTGTGCTGGCCCCTCTTCCGCGTCAAAGATACCGCTAGTCAAAAGCGCTCCCCTTCCCGGTGCCGGCCTCGGCGACCGCGCGAACTATGCCTGCAACAACAGCGCGCCGTCCTTCCGGAGTGCACGAGGAAGGCGCGCTTTCCGCCTATATTGCGCCTCGCACTTCCCTCTGTGGCAGCTCCAGAAGTGCATGTGATGCCCGCCAGTGACGCAGCAGCTCCCAGACATTTTGTTCCAAATCTGTGTGCCTCCCATGTCTCCTCGCACCACGGCCGCTCGCGATGCACCCCTCCTCCTTACGTTCGCCGTCACAGAACGCGGAGTGCCAGTCGTCCAGTGGCGCACGCGGGTTGTGCGCATTTCTGGTGTGGACGCGAAGCACGCGGTGGTGCGTTGGTATTCGCCGTCGTCACGCCTCGCTGCGTATCGTGTTAAGCAGCGCGCTTTTCTTCCGGGACGGGCAGCCCTGCGGAGGTCTTCCACCAACACTTGTTGGTGTCCGGTTCTGCAGGCCGAACGCGGGCCACGCTGCATTCGGTGCGCGCGGTGACTGCGCAACGTTACGCAGTAAGGCGTGCTGTGTTGCCCTGTGGCCGCTAGCGTCCCGCACGGCCGCGCGCGGCGGACTTAGTAGCGGCCCTGCACGCGGCCGTGCAGAGCGACGGTACGCCGGGCGACAGACGCGTGGCACGGCAGCCGCGCCCAGAAAAGACACCGGCGTGTGGGTCGCACTGCGACCTCCAAGTGCGCACACTAGCGACGACGTCCGCGATGCGCATGAGCGTCCTCGAGCGTTGCAACCGCACGGCGGCAGGCGACTAACAGCACATGGCCGCGCGAACCGGGGAAACGACAACCGCATGTGCTGCGCGGCCGGCTAGGAGGATACGTGCGCCGAAGGGCACGCACGTCAGTGGCGTCCGCGCGCGCTCGGAAACGAGACACTCGCGCGAAACGCATAAACTCACGACGCCGGTCACAGGGCACGCGGCTGGGCAAAGTAAGGGAGGCAGGCTCGGCAAAAGGCGTGCCGTGACGGCAGGTACGGGGAAGAAGCCGGTGAGGCCGAGGGACCGGGCACGGGCCTGTCTGCAGGAGCCATCGTCACTGCGGGGCGCTTGGGCCAGGCCGGCTGGGGGGTGCTTGCCACCTTGTCGTGGGAAAGCGAAAAGACACGAGACGGCATCAACGTTGTTTGTTAGTGCAAGAGTTGTCGGAGACACGGAAGGCACTCGTGCACGCAAGGGGTCGCGACGCATGAGACAAGCGATTTAGCGGCTTTGCTGAATTAGGGAGAGAAAATGCTGTGAAGGATTCTTCTGTTTCTGGTCGCTGCGGCAGCAACGAGCATGGGTGCTGATGGGGCAGCGGTGACCGTGGGGGGAACCTCGCGGTTGCGCGCACACTGCAGTACTGCACGGGCCTGTCGAGAGGCCTGTAGCGGGCAGCGGCAATTAGCGAGGCCGAGTTGCTGACAGCGAGAAGGGCAATGCAAGACACATGAAACAAGGCGAGGGAAACGAACGACACACAGCTGCTCACACGTCTTGTGACGAAAACGCAAAACACATTCGAGGCCAGCTGCTCAGGCACCACGACAGTAGCTATGGAACAGCACGGCGCCAGAACCCGGAGGCGCGGGTATGAAGGAGAGCCTTTGCTTTGCCGTAGCAAGAAAAAACTGGACGACGCGGACAAGGCTTTGCAGGCAACGAAGAGCGCAGCGCATGGCGCGGAGTGGGGACAAAGGTGAACAACACTGACAACAACGGCGACACAGAATGGCTGACGACAGACTGGGAAGGCACAGTCGCCGCAGCCGCAAGCAAAAATGTCTGCGTCGCCAGCACCACCCTGCTCACGTGCGCACCCGACACCTTAAAATCAGACAATCCATGCTCAGCGCTGAGCTCGTAAACCGGACTGGGAAATGGCAAGCCAGGCGCGTCTGGCGCCACGGTAGCCACCGCGACGGGAGCTAACAGCCTTGACACTAAAAAGGCATTCGTCGACAACTACGACCTTCTTTCAAAAACCATCAAACCGATGCGACTAATAAGCCTGCCGCACTCGCAGTACACCGCAGCGGTCGAAGCATGCATCCTGGCATTCCGCACCCACATCGACATAATTGGCCGCCGTAAAAGGGACGCACAACCAGCTCGGCATTGGTGGCACGGTCGCCAGCGGCATGACCCTTACGAGCGAGTGGGGACACATCTCGTACGACAAAAAAATCACCACAGGGGAAGAGGATACATTCTGGATGAAGAAACTGAAAAACGCAGCGGCGAGGCTGGCAACATACGACACTGCAGCACTGCAAGCCGGCAACTTGCAGGACCACGCAACGCAGGCGCTCAACAACGCACTACACACAGCAATCAGCCACCAATACCAAAGTGACGATGCCACAGAGGATAGAGCACCGCAGAGCCGTTAAGCTCAAGCACACATCGAGAACAAAGAAACGCAAGCAGAAGTAAAAAGAGAGGAAAGCCAGTCGAAAAAAAATACAGCGAAAAAGAGACCAGGAGCACGGCAAAGCGAAGAACAAACTGCATACACAACGCACAGGACAACGCACACCGCACTGTGGACCACCGCTGCTATCATGCACTTTGCGGCGCAGAGCGCATAACAGGCTGCGCAGGCGTCGCCCAAAACAGGCACACAACCGCCCAGCAGACAGGCGCACGCACTCAGGCAGCGGAGAGACTCATTTGTTACGCAAGCAGGCAGCAGAGAAAGGAAGACACGCACGCGGTCGCAACCAAACAGGACGCACACTTGCACACGAAAACACGGAGCAAGGGGAAAACGGCGAACAACAAAGCACACCAACAGCTGCGCTGCTCAAGAAGGAACACATGGAAGAAATGGAGGCATGAGGGACACTCAACGCGGAAAGCCACTGCGCACACCGACGGAAAGACAGACAGAGCGCATGGCGCCGGCGAAAGGCAGCCAGCACTGCAAACTCGCAACGCGGAGGTGCGACAGCAACGCCGCACAAACCTGCCACGCAAGCACGCGGAACGTTCAGCAAACTCGCGCCTACGCACGCAAAGGAACACCAAAGGACAAAGCCCAAAAAAGCACTTACGACCGAAAAGGAACAGAAAAGGAAGAACAGACACGACAAATCGCACACAATAAAGCCGCATGAAGGTTGATGCCAAGAGAATTGGAAGAGCACACCAACGGGAAACCAACAGCGCGCACTCAGCCGTCCGCTTGCACATAAAGGCACGCACGTCGCGGAACGGGAAAAAAGCAGGAGGAGGCCAAAGCCTCAGCTAACAGCGCGACGCTGTTATTGCATGCGCGACGTCACCCATAAAGAGACACACACTTGGGCACATGAAAAGCAGCACAGAAGCGCACGGTCACAGGGAGGGATAAAAGGACGCCAACACACGCCGCGCGCAACGCAACACCAATCACGTACACGCACACAAAGCACGATGCTTGAAGCGAAGACGCGGACATTCAACGAGCAACGCAAATGGGAGCCGAGCAACAGGCGTGGAACGGTCGAAAGAAGAAACAACAAACACAGGCATGCGCACACACAATGGAACGCTACAACACCGCACGCACATTAGACGCAACACGCTGCGAGCAACAGCGCAACAAGCAGCCGAAGCGGAAAAGGCGCCTCCCAGCTCACAAACACACCGCCAAACAAGGACACAAACGGGAAAGAACAGTGACGCAACACATCAGAATAAAATACACGCTACACAGCACAGAAACACAGGCCACGCATGCGACGCACACAACGAAAGCCAGCGCACACAGAAAGACAACAGGTGGCGCACAGACGGAACAACAAAACTGGAAGACCCAAAGAAGAACGCCACAAAGCACACAAAACACACTCGACAACGAAAACACAAAGGCAACACGCACAGGAAGCGAAAAGGGAAAAGGCCGCAGGAAATCACACAGGAAGGAAAGGCGCAAGAAACCGCGAAACACAAGGGCCGCAGCGAAAGGGACAGCGCTGCAAGCACGCACAGAGACAAGTGCGCAGGATAAAACGCCACGCAGTAGGCTCGCCGAAACGAGGACGACAAAAAATTGACAGAAACGAAGTCAGTGGGAACGAAAAAGGTGCGAGGAAAGAACAGAGACATGAAAAACACACACACTGAACTAGCAGCGACAACAACAACACAAGACTTAAGAAACAAAGAACTGGTCAAGCAAAAGCTTGGGCGCAAAACAAATTGCCACAATGAAGCAAAATCCAGCAATGCGACGGGCACGCCCATTGCAGTGCACAGGCACACACGGACACGCGGAAAAGAGAACAGCAGAAGCAGAACGGCGCCATGCACCACACAAAGAGCAGAAAGCTGTATGAACAAGCCTGTCAAGCAAATACGGAAGAAAAAACACCGCGCAAGAACACAAGCGCTGACAGCTGCCAACGCGACACAACGGACACAACGCGCAACGCAACACAAAAAAGACAACTGAAGAAACGCGCAACGAGCAGGCACGCACGGCACGCAATTCAGCAAAGCGCTGGCAAGGACAAACACACGGAAGGCTGCAAAGGCAACAAAGCAAGGCATGAGAAACTCGTGATGCCAACACTAGAGAAAGAAACCAAAAAACACGTACGCTAGGAAACAAGCGGCCAGAAAACAAAATCGCAACCAACCACACAAGTAACGGAGGGAAAGAAACAGCAGGGAAACGCAATTAGAAACGAACAAGGAAATACACACAGTAAGCGCGTGCGAAGGGACACCGCGGAGCAGAGCATGACAAAAGGAAGGCCAAAGACAAACAAGGCAGACAACCGCAAAGCGGCACCAAACTTTTGCGAGCCGGAATTGCGAGAATAGGCGGCACAATGGCAAAGAAAGAGAATAGAGGAAGGCGGATGCACCGCAGAAATGAAACATCGCATGCAAAAGAACACAGCACACACCGGAACAAACATCTAAAAATAGGAAAAACATAGAAAACACACAGAACATCGACAAAACAAAAATAAAAAAAGAACAAAAAAAAACAAGAGGTCAAGGTATGAAAAAAAAGGAAAAAACAGGCAACAGGGAACGAATGAAAATAGGAAAAGAAAGAAAGAGAAAAGGCAGATAAAATGAATATTAAGGGAATAAAAACTTGATAAGAAACTTGAAAGCAACATTGAAAAGTATAGAAATGTGCGCGCGACAATTTAATTTGCACTTATTTCTTGTATTTGGTAGAAGACATTTCGCATAGAAGAAATAAGTGCAAATTAAAAATAAGGTGACGTCAGAGAAAAAGACAAAAAGTACGGACTAACCAGAAGAATTTATTTAAAAAAGTGAAAATTCATAATGATAAAAAATTCAAGCGCGATAGATATTTTTGTATTTTTTTTAAAAAAGTCAAACACCAAAATAAGGTGGTTGCTAAAGTTAGAGATTGCAAGAAAAAATTGTTGAACAATATTAAGTTAAAAACAGTTTATGAGTATTTAAAAAAAATATTGCGCGATAACAAGAGGAGACGAATATTGAAATTAAATTTTCATATTTTGAAATTTTATATAAATTTTAAAACAATTAGTACAAAAGACACTAATGCACTGAAATTCTAAATCTTTTATTTAAAATAAAACATATCCCTGGTGACGCCGGCCGCCTCATCGTGGCGCCAGGGTCTAGTACTCTGTCTAGGAGGAAGCCAAGCGCCCGCACCATGCCCGGTCCGACAGGACTGGGGCGGGCAAGAGGCTGACGGCTACCAGAGAGGAAGTATGCAGCACCACCGGCACTCTGGGGTGAATGAAGTTGTTCGAATACTTCCCTGCACGTGCGGGCGTGCTACGTTAGATGCGCGGCGGCTCCTGCTGCTTATCAGCGGGGACGTTGAGCGCAATCCTGGTCCTCAGATACGTGGAGCCCAGTGGAACTCTGGGGGTCTCTCCCAGGCGAAGCGGGTTGCCCTGGAGAGGAAGCTTCATGAGGACATGGTTTTGTTTTGTCTCTTGCAGGAGACACACCTGGCGTCGGCTGAGTGTGCCGCGCTAAAAATAGGTGGATACCAGCACGTGGGGCAGGCGAGGACGCCTCACTGTGGCGGGGTATCGATTTTGGTTAGAGAAGGAGTGGGCGTAGAGGTGGGCGTTCTAGAAAAGAGGGTTCCGGAGAGAGCGACAGTGACACTGAGGTTCTCAGCCAATGCGAGTCTCACGATCGCATCGGCGTACTACCCCAGGAAGGCAGACGTTTCCAGCGAGTCGCTGGACACCTTGCTGGGAGCAAGCGGGCCATTGGTGGTAGGAGCGGACGTGAACTCACACCATGTGCTGTGGGATCCGTTACGTCCGAGTGACGACAAGGGAGAGTGCATAGTTGACTGGTGCGTGCAGAACGACCTGTCGATTGCCAACACCGGATCGGCCACCAGGCGACAGCCGGGCACGGCCGCACTGTCGTCACCGGACATCACGTTGTGCAGAGACTGCGAGATATCTAACTGGAAGTCCACACTGAGCCCGGACAGTGATCATTATTGGATCACGTTCGATGTGTTCGTGGGCACCAGCCTGGACGTGATTGCTCCCTCCAAACCCGCCCGTGCACTGTACGCATGGAACAAGGCGAGGTGGAATGATTTTAGAAAACTGAGTGACGAGTTCATATTCCGAAGAATGAAGAGGTCGGCCAAGGGCGCGGATGCCATGAACGAGGCGGTGACGAGAGGCATCCGGATGGCCGCAAAGAGGACGATTCCCAAGGGCAAGGGAGTGGCGCCGCCGTTCTGGACGCCGGAGCTGACGAAGCTGGACAAGATGGTACAGGAGTGCAAGAACGAGCGGAAGCGGGATGCGCTGATTCGCTGGCGGAGGAAGGTGCTTACTGACACGGCGCTAGGGCGGTGGAAGGAGAATGTAGCAAAGCTGTCGGTTACGGAGTCGGCGAGCTGGAACCTGGTGAAGTCGATATACGCGCCGCGGCCGCTGACGTCGCCAGTACTGGTGATGGATGGCCATCCGCTGACCAAGCGCCAGCAGGCGCAAGCATTGGCCCAAATGTACATGGCCAGGTCAACGAAGGCACCACATGCACCAGAAATGAAGATACCAAGCACCAGGCAATGCACATTCCAACACATCACCGAGGCGGAGCTGGATGTCGCATTGCGTGAGTTGTCTTCTGGCACGCTGCCGGGCGACGATGAGATCCACTGTGAGGAGTTGAAGCAGCTAGGCAGGGTATCAAGAAGGTGCATCTTGCGTCTGTTCAACTACAGCTTGCGTACAGGACAGGTGCCAGCCAAGTGGAGGCAAGGGATCATAGTCCCGCTGCTGAAGCCGAACAAGCCAGCGAGCAGCATGGCGTCTTTTAGGCCGGTGACGCTTACGAGCACGCTGTGCAAGCTAATGGAACGCATCGTGGCACGCCGCGTGAGGGACTGCATTGATGACAAACTGCAGCCACAGCAGGCAGGATTCAGGCCGGCGCGTTCGACGCTAGATACGCTCATGCAGGTGACAAGTGCTGTGCGGCGAAGGAAGGATGGCGAGAAGACGGCGGCGGTGTTCATTGACTATGCGCGTACCTTTGACTCCGTCGATCACGGCTGCATTGTCAAGGAGCTACTGTCCTTTGGCGTAGAAAAGCATCTGGTGGCGTGGATCGCTGGCTTCCTGAAGGGGCGCACGGCGAAGGTGAGGGTGAACAACGTGTTGTCGGAGGATATCAGCCTCACCTGTGGTGTCCCTCAAGGGTCGGTGCTGGGACCGCTGCTGTTCATTGTCACGGTAGATTCGCTGAGCAAGCGACTCAACTGCATCCCTGGGCTGCAGCATGGTTTCTTTGCGGACGACCTCACAATTGTGTGCACAAGCGCCGATCTGGGTGAAATCCAGCAGACCATCCAGCAGGGATTGGACTGCATCACGAACTGGTCGGCGGAGTACTACATGGAGGTGTCGGCGGAGAAGACTGAGTACACGCTATTTGGTGCGAGGGAAACGAACCTTTTGAGCCTGAAAGTAGGAGAGACGGCAATAAAGGAGGAACGCACGCCGAAGTTGCTTGGTCTCACCATCCAGCCGCACAAGGGGCTGAGCAAGCATGTGATGTGCATGAAGGCGGCGGCCAACACACGTCTCTTGCAGCTCAGAGCGGTGGCGTCGCCTGAGTGGGGTCCGGATAGGGAGAAGTTGCGCGCATTTTACCTTGCACTGGTACAGGCCAAGATGTGCTACGGAGTTGCGTCGTGGTGGTTCGATACTTCGCTGTCAGATCGCGAGCGGCTGGAGAGGGTTCAGACTCAGGCGGCGCACATAGTGGCGGGTATTCCAAAAGCCGCCAACCGGGAGGATGCCCTGCGCGAGGCGCGGCTGAAGCCGATCAATGAGGTGGCACATCGGAGAGCGTTGGAATATTACCTGCGATTGAAGGCCAAAGGTCCAGTGCATGCGAAAGTGGCGGACAGCATCTTCCCGCCCGAACACCCGATCCACGTCAGGCTTGCGAAGGTACAGCACTTGTACAGCATCATTGATAGCCCCGAAAAACCACACGACGCGACGGTGTTGCAGTGGGCCAGGCGGGTTCATTTCAACATCACCACGCCGGGCGGCCTCAACGCGGACGCACCAGAGAAGGACAAGAAGGTGCACACTATGCGGCGTGTGCAGCGGTTCAGTGACTTTGACTATCAGGTGTGGACGGACGGATCGGTGATGCTGGATGTCTCGTCAGGAGCCGGAGCGCTGGTATACCCGAAGGAAGGTCGGCGTGAGAAGGTGGTACTGGGAGCTGGGTCGCTTGCCTGCAGCTACCGTGCTGAATGTGTGGCGATGGAAGCAGGCTTGAAGAGGCTCGTGGAAGTCATTGAGCTGAGTAAGACACACAGGACGCGGGTGGTGGCATTCACAGACTCGCTGTCGCTGCTGATGGCGTTGAACACTGGTCCTGCAGCGGTGGAGGACGCGATACTGAGGCGCATCTGGGACCTCATACTACACATTGTGCGGCTCCGCGTGTCCGTCAACTTCCAGTTCGTGTTTTCGCATTGCGGTGTGCCACGAAACGAGGCGGCAGACAAGGCAGCTGAGCAGGGAAACGCGAAGCCGCAGTCCTATCCGGCGTGGATCACTGACATCGTCACTGGGGTGGAGAGGCAGGTGCGGAACGAGATGTACAGGGCCTTTGAGGAGGGTAGGATGACACGCACGCATCGCAGTGCACTGCTCGATCACGTCCGGCCAGCACCAAAGCACACCAAGGTAGACCGTCTGGGTGAGTCGTTGTTGGCGCAGTTCAGAACGGGCACCTCGAAGCATTTCGGGTGGCTACATAGGGTGCTCACACGCAAGATGGACCAGCTGGAGTGCAGATGGTGCAGCGCCCAGGACGCAACGAGGGACGCAGCAGAGGAACACCCTTCGCCAGAGACAGTGGCAGACAGTGAGGCGGCACCCAACCTTGGGATAGCGACCAGGCAGAGTGACCCAATAATCTGCCCGTTATGCAACATGGTCTGTGCGCGTCGGCAGGCAGGTGTAGTGCACCTAGTAAAGATTCATGGTCTGGAGAGGGATTGTGCATTGGCACTGACCAAGAAAGCTAGGCGCGCAGCACTGACGTACAAGAAAGGATACACCTGCCATGTGTGCGGGGATGACTTTGAGAGGCGGGGGTTACTTGTGGAGCACATGGCAACGCACCCACCGGATGTGGTGCCAACTGTCGAGGAACGCCCAAAAAGACCCAGGGAAGACGACACGGCCGACGATGGCAACGCGCTCAAGTGCCCCTGGTGCGCGAAGAAGTATACAGCGCACGCGTGGCTGCGGAAGCACATGTTACAGAAGCACCCGGAGAAGCAGTTATCGAGAGGAGGCGAAGAGGCTCAAGATGGTCTCGTGAGTGATGGTGAGGCAGAGCAGGAGGAGCAGCAGCAAACGGAATTTGTATGCCAGCAGTGCCATCGCGTCCTCAAGAGCAAGACGTGGCTCACCAGGCACAAGTGCGAACCCACCTCTATCATAAACTCGGAAGACTCGAACGTGGAGGAGCAGTCAGTCACAGCAGCGTGTCCCATTTGTAGCAAGGAGTACCACTATAGGTGGCTGCTGCGGCATATGCTGACGAAGCATCCGGGCCACGACGAGTCATTACGTCCTCAGCCACGCGCGAAGCCCAAGCGAAAGGAGATGAGATCAGAGGCTCAGTCACAGGGTGAAGGGAGCGGGCCATTGGGGCCGGCAGGGGATGGGGACGGGGATGCGGAGAGACCGCGGAAACGTCCCCGATTGGGTCGCCACACTGAAGAGGAAGAAGGGAGAGATTATGTGTGTGGCAGATGCGGCAGCGCGTACAAACAGTGGTATTCGCTGGTTTGGCACACGCGCACGCATCATAAAAACGCTACGACAGTGAAGCGGAAAATGAAGGACGGTACGGTAGCGGTGACACCCCTCCTGCAACGATCACTCCAATGCCCATACTGCCCAATGAAGTGTGCGCTAAAACAGTACCTCACAATGCACCTGCAGGCGAAGCATGGCCAACCGAGACGGGAGGCCAGGCACAACTCGCTGAAGGTGGAGTGCAGGGAGTCTGCGGCGCACCTCCTGGAGTGCCCAAGCTTGCGAGAACTAAGGAAGAAGCACGGTCTGGAAACCCTGAAGGTCGGGGAGTTGTTCTTCAGTGCTCAACTGGCCAGCTTCTTGAAGGAACTCTTCAAACTGGAGAGCCCATCCGCCCCCACACCTGACGAATCAGAATTGAGACCTGCTCGAGCCGTAAAAAGGCATCGCTCGCCCACGGTGCTGGATACCACCTACCCCCCCTCTGCGGTAGCGAAGCGGATTGGGGTGTGCACTGCAAGAGGCATGCGGAAGCGTGTCCGGGAAGCCGACTCGCCATCCAAGGCAATCTGCTTCAAAGTTCCGCTGGATGAAGCGAGGATGAGATCGGGGCTGCGTTCAACGTCCCCTGCTGGTCTGCAGAGTCGGGGGAGCAGCCGTGAGTCTAGCGCAGCACGAGCAGATTAAAAGCACAATGAAAAAAAAAAAAATAAAATAAAACATATCCCTGGTGACGCCGGCCACCTCATCGTGGCGCCAGGGTCTAGTACTCTGTCTAGGAGGAAGCCAAGCGCCCGCACCATGCCCGGTCCGACAGGACTGGGGCGGGCAAGAGGCTGACGGCTACCAGAGAGGAAGTATGCAGCACCACCGGCACTCTGGGGTGAATGAAGTTGTTCGAATACTTCCCTGCACGTGCGGGCGTGCTACGTTAGATGCGCGGCGGCTCCTGCTGCTTATCAGCGGGGACGTTGAGCGCAATCCTGGTCCTCAGATACGTGGAGCCCAGTGGAACTCTGGGGGTCTCTCCCAGGCGAAGCGGGTTGCCCTGGAGAGGAAGCTTCATGAGGACATGGTTTTGTTTTGTCTCTTGCAGGAGACACACCTGGCGTCGGCTGAGTGTGCCGCGCTAAAAATAGGTGGATACCAGCACGTGGGGCAGGCGAGGACGCCTCACTGTGGCGGGGTATCGATTTTGGTTAGAGAAGGAGTGGGCGTAGAGGTGGGCGTTCTAGAAAAGAAGGTTCCGGAGAGAGCGACAGTGACACTGAGGTTCTCAGCCAATGCGAGTCTCACGATCGCATCGGCGTACTACCCCAGGAAGGCAGACGTTTCCAGCGAGTCGCTGGACACCTTGCTGGGAGCAAGCGGGCCATTGGTGGTAGGAGCGGACGTGAACTCACACCATGTGCTGTGGGATCCGTTACGTCCGAGTGACGACAAGGGAGAGTGCATAGTTGACTGGTGCGTGCAGAACGACCTGTCGATTGCCAACACCGGATCGGCCACCAGGCGACAGCCGGGCACGGCCGCACTGTCGTCACCGGACATCACGTTGTGCAGAGACTGCGAGGTCTCTAACTGGAAGTCCACACTGAGCCCGGACAGTGATCACCATTGGATCACGTTCGATGTGTTCGTGGGCACCAGCCTGGACGTGATTGCTCCCTCCAAACCCGCCCGTGCACTGTACGCGTGGAACAAGGCGAGGTGGAATGATTTTAGAAAACTGAGTGACGAGTTCATATTCCGAAGAATGAAGAGGTCGGCCAAGGGCGCGGATGCCATGAACGAGGCGGTGACGAGAGGCATCCGGATGGCCGCAAAGAGGACGATTCCCAAGGGCAAGGGAGTGGCGCCGCCGTTCTGGACGCCGGAGCTGACGAAGCTGGACAAGATGGTACAGGAGTGCAAGAACGAGCGGAAGCGGGATGCGCTGATTCGCTGGCGGAGGAAGGTGCTTACTGACACGGCGCTAGGGCGGTGGAAGGAGAATGTAGCAAAGCTGTCGGTTACGGAGTCGGCGAGCTGGAACCTGGTGAAGTCGATATACGCGCCGCGGCCGCTGACGTCGCCAGTACTGGTGATGGATGGCCATCCGCTGACCAAGCGCCAGCAGGCGCAAGCATTGGCCCAAATGTACATGGCCAGGTCAACGAAGGCACCACATGCACCAGAAATGAAGATACCAAGCACCAGGCAATGCACATTCCAACACATCACCGAGGCGGAGCTGGATGTCGCATTGCGTGAGTTGTCTTCTGGCACGCTGCCGGGCGACGATGAGATCCACTGTGAGGAGTTGAAGCAGCTAGGCAGGGTATCAAGAAGGTGCATCTTGCGTCTGTTCAACTACAGCTTGCGTACAGGACAGGTGCCAGCCAAGTGGAGGCAAGGGATCATAGTCCCGCTGCTGAAGCCGAACAAGCCAGCGAGCAGCATGGCGTCTTTTAGGCCGGTGACGCTTACGAGCACGCTGTGCAAGCTAATGGAACGCATCGTGGCACGCCGCGTGAGGGACTGCATTGATGACAAACTGCAGCCACAGCAGGCAGGATTCAGGCCGGCGCGTTCGACGCTAGATACGCTCATGCAGGTGACAAGTGCTGTGCGGCGAAGGAAGGATGGCGAGAAGACGGCGGCGGTGTTCATTGACTATGCGCGTACCTTTGACTCCGTCGATCACGGCTGCATTGTCAAGGAGCTACTGTCCTTTGGCGTAGAAAAGCATCTGGTGGCGTGGATCGCTGGCTTCCTGAAGGGGCGCACGGCGAAGGTGAGGGTGAACAACGTGTTGTCGGAGGATATCAGCCTCACCTGTGGTGTCCCTCAAGGGTCGGTGCTGGGACCGCTGCTGTTCATTGTCACGGTAGATTCGCTGAGCAAGCGACTCAACTGCATCCCTGGGCTGCAGCATGGTTTCTTTGCGTACGACCTCACAATTGTGTGCACAAGCGCCGATCTGGGTGAAATCCAGCAGACCATCCAGCAGGGATTGGACTGCATCACGAACTGGTCGGCGGAGTACTACATGGAGGTGTCGGCGGAGAAGACTGAGTACACGCTATTTGGTGCGAGGGAAACGAACCTTTTGAGCCTGAAAGTAGGAGAGACGGCAATAAAGGAGGAACGCACGCCGAAGTTGCTTGGTCTCACCATCCAGCCGCACAAGGGGCTGAGCAAGCATGTGATGTGCATGAAGGCGGCGGCCAACACACGTCTCTTGCAGCTCAGAGCGGTGGCGTCGCCTGAGTGGGGTCCGGATAGGGAGAAGTTGCGCGCATTTTACCTTGCACTGGTACAGGCCAAGATGTGCTACGGAGTTGCGTCGTGGTGGTTCGATACTTCGCTGTCAGATCGCGAGCGGCTGGAGAGGGTTCAGACTCAGGCGGCGCACATAGTGGCGGGTATTCCAAAAGCCGCCAACCGGGAGGATGCCCTGCGCGAGGCGCGGCTGAAGCCGATCAATGAGGTGGCACATCGGAGAGCGTTGGAATATTACCTGCGATTGAAGGCCAAAGGTCCAGTGCATGCGAAAGTGGCGGACAGCATCTTCCCGCCCGAACACCCGATCCACGTCAGGCTTGCGAAGGTACAGCACTTGTACAGCATCATTGATAGCCCCGAAAAACCACACGACGCGACGGTGTTGCAGTGGGCCAGGCGGGTTCATTTCAACATCACCACGCCGGGCGGCCTCAACGCGGACGCACCAGAGAAGGACAAGAAGGTGCACACTATGCGGCGTGTGCAGCGGTTCAGTGACTTTGACTATCAGGTGTGGACGGACGGATCGGTGATGCTGGATGTCTCGTCAGGAGCCGGAGCGCTGGTATACCCGAAGGAAGGTCGGCGTGAGAAGGTGGTACTGGGAGCTGGGTCGCTTGCCTGCAGCTACCGTGCTGAATGTGTGGCGATGGAAGCAGGCTTGAAGAGGCTCGTGGAAGTCATTGAGCTGAGTAAGACACACAGGACGCGGGTGGTGGCATTCACAGACTCGCTGTCGCTGCTGATGGCGTTGAACACTGGTCCTGCAGCGGTGGAGGACGCGATACTGAGGCGCATCTGGGACCTCATACTACACATTGTGCGGCTCCGCGTGTCCGTCAACTTCCAGTTCGTGTTTTCGCATTGCGGTGTGCCACGAAACGAGGCGGCAGACAAGGCAGCTGAGCAGGGAAACGCGAAGCCGCAGTCCTATCCGGCGTGGATCACTGACATCGTCACTGGGGTGGAGAGGCAGGTGCGGAACGAGATGTACAGGGCCTTTGAGGAGGGTAGGATGACACGCACGCATCGCAGTGCACTGCTCGATCACGTCCGGCCAGCACCAAAGCACACCAAGGTAGACCGTCTGGGTGAGTCGTTGTTGGCGCAGTTCAGAACGGGCACCTCGAAGCATTTCGGGTGGCTACATAGGGTGCTCACACGCAAGATGGACCAGCTGGAGTGCAGATGGTGCAGCGCCCAGGACGCAACGAGGGACGCAGCAGAGGAACACCCTTCGCCAGAGACAGTGGCAGACAGTGAGGCGGCACCCAACCTTGGGATAGCGACCAGGCAGAGTGACCCAATAATCTGCCCGTTATGCAACATGGTCTGTGCGCGTCGGCAGGCAGGTGTAGTGCACCTAGTAAAGATTCATGGTCTGGAGAGGGATTGTGCATTGGCACTGACCAAGAAAGCTAGGCGCGCAGCACTGACGTACAAGAAAGGATACACCTGCCATGTGTGCGGGGATGACTTTGAGAGGCGGGGGTTACTTGTGGAGCACATGGCAACGCACCCACCGGATGTGGTGCCAACTGTCGAGGAACGCCCAAAAAGACCCAGGGAAGACGACACGGCCGACGATGGCAACGCGCTCAAGTGCCCCTGGTGCGCGAAGAAGTATACAGCGCACGCGTGGCTGCGGAAGCACATGTTACAGAAGCACCCGGAGAAGCAGTTATCGAGAGGAGGCGAAGAGGCTCAAGATGGTCTCGTGAGTGATGGTGAGGCAGAGCAGGAGGAGCAGCAGCAAACGGAATTTGTATGCCAGCAGTGCCATCGCGTCCTCAAGAGCAAGACGTGGCTCACCAGGCACAAGTGCGAACCCACCTCTATCATAAACTCGGAAGACTCGAACGTGGAGGAGCAGTCAGTCACAGCAGCGTGTCCCATTTGTAGCAAGGAGTACCACTATAGGTGGCTGCTGCGGCATATGCTGACGAAGCATCCGGGCCACGACGAGTCATTACGTCCTCAGCCACGCGCGAAGCCCAAGCGAAAGGAGATGAGATCAGAGGCTCAGTCACAGGGTGAAGGGAGCGGGCCATTGGGGCCGGCAGGGGATGGGGACGGGGATGCGGAGAGACCGCGGAAACGTCCCCGATTGGGTCGCCACACTGAAGAGGAAGAAGGGAGAGATTATGTGTGTGGCAGATGCGGCAGCGCGTACAAACAGTGGTATTCGCTGGTTTGGCACACGCGCACGCATCATAAAAACGCTACGACAGTGAAGCGGAAAATGAAGGACGGTACGGTAGCGGTGACACCCCTCCTGCAACGATCACTCCAATGCCCATACTGCCCAATGAAGTGTGCGCTAAAACAGTACCTCACAATGCACCTGCAGGCGAAGCATGGCCAACCGAGACGGGAGGCCAGGCACAACTCGCTGAAGGTGGAGTGCAGGGAGTCTGCGGCGCACCTCCTGGAGTGCCCAAGCTTGCGAGAACTAAGGAAGAAGCACGGTCTGGAAACCCTGAAGGTCGGGGAGTTGTTCTTCAGTGCTCAACTGGCCAGCTTCTTGAAGGAACTCTTCAAACTGGAGAGCCCATCCGCCCCCACACCTGACGAATCAGAATTGAGACCTGCTCGAGCCGTAAAAAGGCATCGCTCGCCCACGGTGCTGGATACCACCTACCCCCCCTCTGCGGTAGCGAAGCGGATTGGGGTGTGCACTGCAAGAGGCATGCGGAAGCGTGTCCGGGAAGCCGACTCGCCATCCAAGGCAATCTGCTTCAAAGTTCCGCTGGATGAAGCGAGGATGAGATCGGGGCTGCGTTCAACGTCCCCTGCTGGTCTGCAGAGTCGGGGGAGCAGCCGTGAGTCTAGCGCAGCACGAGCAGATTAAAAGCACAATGAAAAAAAAAAAATAAAATAAAACATATCCCTGGTGACGCCGGCCACCTCATCGTGGCGCCAGGGTCTAGTACTCTGTCTAGGAGGAAGCCAAGCGCCCGCACCATGCCCGGTCCGACAGGACTGGGGCGGGCAAGAGGCTGACGGCTACCAGAGAGGAAGTATGCAGCACCACCGGCACTCTGGGGTGAATGAAGTTGTTCGAATACTTCCCTGCACGTGCGGGCGTGCTACGTTAGATGCGCGGCGGCTCCTGCTGCTTATCAGCGGGGACGTTGAGCGCAATCCTGGTCCTCAGATACGTGGAGCCCAGTGGAACTCTGGGGGTCTCTCCCAGGCGAAGCGGGTTGCCCTGGAGAGGAAGCTTCATGAGGACATGGTTTTGTTTTGTCTCTTGCAGGAGACACACCTGGCGTCGGCTGAGTGTGCCGCGCTAAAAATAGGTGGATACCAGCACGTGGGGCAGGCGAGGACGCCTCACTGTGGCGGGGTATCGATTTTGGTTAGAGAAGGAGTGGGCGTAGAGGTGGGCGTTCTAGAAAAGAAGGTTCCGGAGAGAGCGACAGTGACACTGAGGTTCTCAGCCAATGCGAGTCTCACGATCGCATCGGCGTACTACCCCAGGAAGGCAGACGTTTCCAGCGAGTCGCTGGACACCTTGCTGGGAGCAAGCGGGCCATTGGTGGTAGGAGCGGACGTGAACTCACACCATGTGCTGTGGGATCCGTTACGTCCGAGTGACGACAAGGGAGAGTGCATAGTTGACTGGTGCGTGCAGAACGACCTGTCGATTGCCAACACCGGATCGGCCACCAGGCGACAGCCGGGCACGGCCGCACTGTCGTCACCGGACATCACGTTGTGCAGAGACTGCGAGGTCTCTAACTGGAAGTCCACACTGAGCCCGGACAGTGATCACCATTGGATCACGTTCGATGTGTTCGTGGGCACCAGCCTGGACGTGATTGCTCCCTCCAAACCCGCCCGTGCACTGTACGCGTGGAACAAGGCGAGGTGGAATGATTTTAGAAAACTGAGTGACGAGTTCATATTCCGAAGAATGAAGAGGTCGGCCAAGGGCGCGGATGCCATGAACGAGGCGGTGACGAGAGGCATCCGGATGGCCGCAAAGAGGACGATTCCCAAGGGCAAGGGAGTGGCGCCGCCGTTCTGGACGCCGGAGCTGACGAAGCTGGACAAGATGGTTCAGGGGTGCAAGAACGAGCGGAAGCGGGATGCGCTGATTCGCTGGCGGAGGAAGGTGCTTACTGACACGGCGCTAGGGCGGTGGAAGGAGAATGTAGCAAAGCTGTCGGTTACGGAGTCGGCGAGCTGGAACCTGGTGAAGTCGATATACGCGCCGCGGCCGCTGACGTCGCCAGTACTGGTGATGGATGGCCATCCGCTGACCAAGCGCCAGCAGGCGCAAGCATTGGCCCAAATGTACATGGCCAGGTCAACGAAGGCACCACATGCACCAGAAATGAAGATACCAAGCACCAGGCAATGCACATTCCAACACATCACCGAGGCGGAGCTGGATGTCGCATTGCGTGAGTTGTCTTCTGGCACGCTGCCGGGGCGACGATGAGATCCACTGTGAGGAGTTGAAGCAGCTAGGCAGGGTATCAAGAAGGTGCATCTTGCGTCTGTTCAACTACAGCTTGCGTACAGGACAGGTGCCAGCCAAGTGGAGGCAAGGGATCATAGTCCCGCTGCTGAAGCCGAACAAGCCAGCGAGCAGCATGGTGTCTTTTCGGCCGGTGACGCTTACGAGCACGCTGTTGCAAGCTAATGGAACGCATCGTGGCACGCCGCGTGAGGGACTGCATTGATGACAAACTGCAGCCACAGCAGGCAGGATTCAGGCCGGCGCGTTCGACGCTAGATACGCTCATGCAGGTGACAAGTGCTGTCGCGGCGAAGGAAGGATGGCGAGAAGACGGCGGCGGTGTTCATTGACTATGCGCGTACCTTTGACTCCGTCGATCACGGCTGCATTGTCAAGGAGCTACTGTCCTTTGGCGTAGAAAAGCATCTGGTGGCGTGGATCGCTGGCTTCCTGAAGGGGCGCACGGCGAAGGTGAGGGTGAACAACGTGTTGTCGGATATAGCCTCACCTGTGGTGTCCCTCAAGGGTCGGTGCTGGACC
>SOPI01000051.1:0-30934 GCA_021307395.1 Trypanosoma vivax | reverse complement strand
CCCTGCTGGTCTGCAGAGTCGGGGGAGCAGCCGTGAGTCTAGCGCAGCACGAGCAGATTAAAAGCACAATGAAAAAAAAAAAAAAAACAAGGAAATATTCCTTCGTGAATTAATCAGCAATTCGTCCGATGCGTGCGATAAAATCCGTTACCAGAGCCTGACGAACCAGTCGGTGCTGGGTGACGAGCCCCACCTGCGCATCCGCGTCGTTCCGGACAGGGTAAACAAGACTTTGACTGTGGAAGATAGCGGCATTGGGATGACCAAAGCTGATCTTGTGAATAACCTTGGCACGATTGCGCGCTCTGGAACGAAGTCATTCATGGAGGCGCTCGAGGCTGGCGGCGATATGAGCATGATTGGCCAGTTTGGCGTTGGTTTCTACTCCGCATATCTCGTTGCGGACCGCGTGACGGTCGTGTCGAAGAACAACGAAGATGACGCCTACACGTGGGAGTCGTCGGCAGGCGGGACCTTCACTGTGACATCGACACCCGACTGCGACCTGAAGCGTGGGACACGCATTGTGCTGCACCTCAAGGAGGACCAGCAGGAGTACCTGGGAGCGGCGGCTGAAGGATCTCATCAAGAAGCACTCCGAGTTCATTGGCTACGATATTGAGCTGATGGTGGAGAAGACAACTGAAAAGGAGGTGACGGATGAGGACGACGACGAGGAGGCCGCAGCGAAGAAGGGCGATGATGGCGAGAGCCAAAGGTGGAGGAAGTGAAGGACGACGAAGGTGAGGATGGGAAGAAGAAGAAGACAAAGAAGGTCAAGGAGGTGACGCAGGAGTTCGTGGTGCAGAACAAGCACAAACCGCTGTGGACGCGCGACCCCAAGGACGTGACAAAAGAGGAGTATGCGTCCTTCTATAAAGCCATCTCGAACGACTGGGAGGAGCAACTGGCGACAAAGCACTTCTCTGTGGAGGGCCAGTTGGAGTTCCGTGCCATCCTGTTCCTGCCAAAGCGTGCGCCGTTCGACATGTTTGAGCCGAACAAGAAGCGCAACAAACAAGTTGTACGTGCGGCGCGTGTTCATTATGGATAACTGCGAGGATCTGTGTCCTGAATGGCTTGGCTTCCTGCGCGGTGTGGATAGTGAAGATCTGCCACTGAACATCTCGCGTGAGAACTTGCAGCAGAACAAGATCCTGAAGGTGATCCGGAAGAACATTGTCAAGAAGGCCCTGGAGCTGTTCGAAGAGCTGACAGAGAACAAGGAAGATTACAAGAAGTTCTACGAGCAGTTCAGCAAAAATGTGAAGCTCGGTATTCACGAGGACAGCGCGAACCGCAAGAAGCTGATGGAGCTGCTGCGCTTCCACAGCTCAGAGTCTGGCGAAGAAATGACAACACTGAAGGACTACGTCACGCGCATGAAGGAAGGGCAGAAGTGCATCTACTACGTGACAGGCGACAGCAAGAAGAAGTTGGAGACGTCGCCGTTCATTGAGCAGGCGAAGCGCCGCGGCATGGAGGTGCTGTTCATGACTGACCCGATCGACGAGTACGTGATGCAGCAGGTGAAGGACTTTGAGGACAAGAAGTTGCGTGCCTGACCAAGGAGGGCGTACACTTTGAGGAGAGCGAGGAGGAAAAGAAGCAGCGTGAGGAGGAAAAGGCGGCATTTGAGCGGCTGTGCAAGGCAATGAAGGAGGTGCTGGGCGACAAGGTGGAGAAGGTGGTGGTATCGGACCGTCTGGCAACATCACCGTGCATCCTTGTGACGTCGGAGTTTGGGTGGAGCGCGCATATGGAGCAGATCATGCGCAACCAGGCACTGCGTGACTCAGCATGTCGACATACATGATGTCGAAGAAGACCATGGAAATCAACACGACACACTCCATCATGAGGGAGCTGAAGCGCCGCGTGGAGGCCGACGAGAACGACAAGGCAGCGAAGGATCTCATTTTCTTGCTCTTCGACACGGCCCTGCTCACGTCTGGCTTCACGCTGGATGATCCCACGGCATACGCCGAGCGCATCCACCGCATGATCAAGCTCGGTCTCTCTCTCGACGACGGCGATGATGAGGAAGAGGTTGCGGCAACACCCGCCGCCCCAGCGGACTCCAGTGCAGGCACGTCGAGCATGGAGCAGGTCGACTGATCGGAAGTTGTGAGCATGCACTCCTCGTATAAGCTACAGGACTCCCACCCTGCCCCTAACATTAACCGGTCTCAGTACCGCTGCCGCCGCACCGGCGAGGATAACTTTCCATAAAATATTTTAAGCTGTTGGCGTTTTTGTTCATATCAATATTATAAAGGGCTTGTTTTGGTATCCATCTGATTTGACCGTCGAGGTCGGTGCTTTTGCACGCAATTGTGGTGAGGAAGAGGGGTGGAGTGGAGATGGTCTGCCCATTATCCGCGCTGTGTTGCACAAGCGCGCGCGCGCGCACTGTCCCCATCCGTGTCATGTGCCACGTCTTTCTCTTCTCTTCTCTTCTCTTCCCCGCCTCACGCACACTTGCCCGGCTCCTTTCCTTCCTGTCGCTGCGCACTGCCGCTGGTGGCACTGGAACGTGGGGGAACACACTACTTTAGCCACGTGGGACCCAGCCCAACAAACAACCAGACGCTCGCGCATCCCCATTAGCTATCCCCTAGCCAAGATGACGGAGACATTCGCATTCCAGGCTGAGATTAATCAGCTAATGAGCCTTATAATTAATACTTTTTATTCAAACAAGGAAATACCCTTGATGTAAGTGGTAAAACGCCTCATCGTGGCATCAAGGTCTAGTACCTGCGAAATTCCTTTGGAGTTCGGAGGGAAGCTAAGTTTTACCACGCTCAAAACACTGGCCTATCGACCATGGAAATTGCTTCTATGGGGCCAGGGCGCATGCAGTTGATGCCTTTATGGAGAAAAACGTGACTGGCAAATCGATCCGCGGAGATGTGGCTACTATGTGTTCCGCGTCTAGTACCCTGTCTAAGGGGAATCCACCGAAGTCGTGTACATGCCGCCAGCTGTAGAGCCGGGGGTGACTTCAGAGGGTGAAACGCCACAGCAACTATGGAGGGTAGCGGGTTGCATTGGAGACCGTCCCTCCAGACCAACGTGCGAGTCGTGGTCACCATCCCACTGGCGAGGTGGGCGGGAAATTAATCTCCACCCAAAGGGGGTTTTAGTGGGTATTGGCTATTTCTCCAGGTTTGAGTCCCACACTACCATGCTAGCGGCGTGGTGTGCGTAAATGCATTTCCTCCTCTTCGCTAGTGTTGGGTGACTACTTCGGTCGTTAATCCGCACAATGAAGAAAAAAAAAAAACAAGGAATACCCTTGATGTAAGTGGTAAAACGCCTCATCGTGGCATCAAGGTCTAGTACCTGCGAAATTCCTTTGGAGTTCGGAGGGAAGCTAAGTTTTACCACGCTCAAAACACTGGCCTATCGACCATGGAAATTGCTTCTATGGGCCAGGGCGCATGCAGTTGATGCTTTATGGAGAAAAACGTGACTGCGCAAATCGATCCGCGGAGATGTGGCTACTATGTGTTCCGCGGTCTAGTACCCTGTCTAAGGGGAATCCACCGAAGTCGTGTACATGCCGCCAGCTGTAGAGCCGGGGGTGACTTCAGAGGGTGAAACGCCACAGCAACTATGGAGGGGTAGCGGGTTGCATTGGAGACCGTCCCTCCAGACCAACGTGCGAGTCGTGGTCACCATCCACTGGCGAGGTGGGCGGGAAATTAATCTCCACCCAAAGGGGGTTTTAGTGGGTATTGGCTATTTCTCCAGGTTTGAGTCCCACACTACCATGCTTAGCGGGCGTGGTGTGCGTAAATGCATTTCCTCCTCTTCGCTAGTGTTGGGTGACTACTTCGGTCGTTAATCCGCACAATGAAGAAAAAAAAAAAAAAAAAAAAACAAGGAAATATCCCTGGTGACGCCGGCCGCCTCATCGTGGCGCCAGGGTCTAGTACTCTGTCTAGGAGGAAGCCAAGCGCCCGCACCATGCCCGGTCCGACAGGACTGGGGCGGGCAGAGGCTGACGGCTACCAGAGAGGAAGTATGCAGCACCACCGCACTCTGGGGTGAATGAAGTTGTTCGAATACTCCCTGCACGTGCGGGCGTGCTACGTTAGATGCGCGGCGGCTCCTGCTGCTTATCAGCGGGGACGTTGAGCGCAATCCTGGTCCTCAGATACGTGGAGCCCAGTGGAACTCTGGGGGTCTCTCCCAGGCGAAGCGGGTTGCCCTGGAGAGGAAGCCTTCATGAGGACATGGTTTTGTTTTGTCTCTTGCAGGAGACACACCTGGCGTCGGCTGAGTGCGCCGCGCTAAAAATAGGTGGATACCAGCACGTGGGGCAGGCGAGGACGCCTCACGGGGGCGGGGTATCGATTTTGGTTAGAGAGGGAGTGGGTGTAGAGGTGGGCGTTCTAGAAAAGAAGGTTCCGGAGAGAGCGACAGTGACACTGAGGTTCTCAGCCAATGTGAGTCTAAACGATCACATCGGCGTATTTCCCCAGGAAGGCAGACGTTTCCAGCGAGTCGCTGGACACCTTGCTGGGAGCAAGCGGGCCATTGGTGGTAGGAGCGGACGTGAACTCACACCATGTGCTGTGGGATCCGTTACGTCCGAGTGACGACAAGGGAGAGTGCATAGTTGACTGGTGCGTGCAGAACGACCTGTCGATTGCCAACACCGGATCGGCCACCAGGCGACAGCGGGCACGGCCGCACTGTCGTCACCGGACATCACGTTGTGCAGAGACTGCGAGATATCTAACTGGAAGTCCACACTGAGCCCGGACAGTGATCATTATTGGATCACGTTCGATGTGTTCGTGGGCACCAGCCTGGACGTGATTGCTCCCTCCAAACCCGCCCGTGCACTGTACGCGTGGAACAAGGCGAGGTGGAATGATTTTAGAAACAGAGTGACGAGTTCATATTCCGAAGAATGAAGAGGTCGGCCAAGGGCGCGGATGCCATGAACGAGGCGGTGACGAGAGGGATCCGGATGGCCGCAAAGAGGACGATTCCCAAGGGCAAGGGTGTGGCGCCGCCGTTCTGGACGCAGGAGCTGACGAAGCTGGACAAGATGGTACAGGAGTGCAAGAACGAACGGAAGCGGGATGCGCTGATTCGCTGGCGGAGGAAGGTGCTTACTGACACGGCGCTGGGGCGGTGGAAGGAGAATGTAGCAAAGCTGTCGGTTACGGAGTCGGCGAGCTGGAACCTGGTGAAGTCGATATACGCGCCGCGGCCGCTGACGTCGCCGGTGCTGGTGGTGGACGGCCATCCGCTGACCAAGCGCCAGCAGGCGCAAGCATTGGCCCAATGTACATGGCCAGGTCAACGAAGGCACCACATGCACCAGAAATGAAGATACCGAGCACCAGGCGATGCACATTCCAACCCATCACCGAGGCGGAGCTGGATGTCGCGCTGCGGGAGTTGTCTTCTGGCACGGCGCCGGGCCGAGGATGAGATCCACTGTGAGGAGTTGAAGCAGCTAGGCAGGGTATCAAGAAGGTGCATCTTGCGTCTGTTCAACTACAGCTTGCGTACAGGACAGGTGCCAGCCAAGTGGAGGCAAGGGATCATAGTCCCGCTGCTGAAGCCGAACAAGCCAGCGAACAGCATGGCGTCCTTTCGGCCGGTGACGCTTACGAGCACGCTGTGCAAGCTAATGGAACGCATCGTGGCGCGCCGCGTGAGGGACTGCATTGAGGACAAACTGCAGCCACAGCAGGCAGGATTCAGGCCGGCGCGTTCGACGCTAGATACGCTCATGCAGGTGACAAGTGCTGTGCGGCGAAGGAAGGATGGCGAGAAGACGGCGGCGGTGTTCATTGACTATGCGCGCGCCTTCGACTCCGTCGATACGGCTGCATTGTCAAGGAGCTACTGTCCTTTGGCGTAGAAAAAGCATCTGGTAGCGTGGATCGCTGGCTTCCTGAAGGGGCGCACGGCGAAGGTGAGGGTGAACAACGTGTTGTCGGAGGATATCAGCCTCACCTGTGGTGTCCCTCAAGGGTCGGTGCTGGGACCACTGCTGTTCATTGTCACGGTAGATTCGCTGAGCAAGCGACTCAACTGCATCCCTGGGCTGCAGCATGGTTTCTTTGCGGACGACCTCACAATTGTGTGCACAAGCGCTGATCTGAGTGAAATCCAGCAGACCATCCAGCAGGGATTGGACTGCATCACGAACTGGTCGGCGGAGTACTACATGGAGGTGTCGGCGGAGAAGACTGAGTACACGCTATTTGGTGCGCGGGAACGAACCTTTTGAGTCTGAAAGTAGGAGAGACTGCACTAAAGGAGGAACGCACGCCGAAGTTGCTTGGTCTTACCATGCAGCCGCACAAGGGCCTGAGCAAGCATGTGATGTGCATGAAGGCGGCGGCCAACACACGTCTCTTGCAGCTCAGAGCAGTGGCGTCGCCTGAGTGGGGTCCCGGATAGGGAGAAGCTGCGCGCATTTTACCTTGCACTGGTACAGGCCAAGATGTGCTACGGAGTTGCGTCGTGGTGGTTCGAGACTTCACTGTCAGATCGAGAGCGGCTGGAGAGGGTTCAGACACAGGCGGCGCACATAGTGGCGGGTATTCCAAAAGCTGCCAACCGGGAGGATGCCCTGCGCGAGGCGCGGCTGAAGCGATCAACGAGGTGGCACATCGGAGAGCGTTGGGAATATTACCTGCGATTGAAGGCCAAAGGTCCAGTGCATGCGAAAGTGGCGGACAGCATCTTCCCGCCCGAACACCCGATCCACGTCAGGCTTGCGAAGGTGCAGCACTTGTACAGCGTCATTGATAGCCCCGAAAAAACCCACACGAACGCGACGGTGTTGCAGTGGCCAGGCGGGTTCATTTCAACATCACCACGCCGGGCGGCCTCAAGGCGGACGCACCAGAGAAGGACAAGAAGGAGCACACTATGCGACGCGTGCAGCGGTTCAGGGACTTTGACTATCAGGTGTGGACGGACGGGTCGGTGGTGCTAGATGTCTCGTCAGAGCCGGAGCGCTGGTATACCCGAAGGAAGGTCGGCGTGAGAAGGTGGTGCTGGGAGCTGGGTCGCTTGCCTGCAGCTACCGTGCTGAATGTGTGGCGATGGAAGCAGGCTTGAAGAGGCTCGTGGAAGTCATTGAGCTGAGTAAGACACACAGGACGCGGGTGGTGGCATTCACAGACTCGCTGTCGCTGCTGATGGCGTTGAACACTGGTCCTGCAGCGGTGGAGGACGCGATACTGAGGCGCATTCTGGGACCTCATACTGCGCATTGTGCGGCTCCGCGTGTCCGTCAACTTCCAGTTCGTCTTCTCGCATTGCGGTGTGGCCACGAAACGAGGCGGCAGACAAGGCAGCTGAGCAGGGAAACGCGAAGCCCGCAGTCCTATCCGGCGTGGATCACAGACATCGTCACTGGTGTGGAGAGGCAGGTGCGGAACGAGATGTACAGGGCCTTTGAGGAGGGTCGGATGCCACGCACGCATCGCAGTGCGCTTCTCGATCACGTCCGGCCAGCACAAAGCACACCAAGGTAGATCGTCTGGGTGAGTCGTTGTTGGCGCAGTTCAGAACGGGCACCTCGAAGCATTTCGGGTGGCTACATAGGGTGCTCACACGCAGATGGACCAGCTGGAGTGCAGATGGTGCAGCGCCCAGGACGCAACGAGGGACGCAGCAGAGGAACACCCTTCGCCAGTGACAGTGGCAGACAGCGAGGCTGCACCCGACCTTGGGATAGCGACCAGGCAGAGCGACCCAATAATCTGCCCGTTATGCAACATGGTCTGTGCGCGTCGGCAGGCAGGTGTAGTGCACCTAGTAAAGATTCATGGTCTGGAGAGGGATTGTGCATTGGCACTGACCAAGAAGCTAGGCGCGCAGCACTGACGTACAAGAATGGATACACCTGCCATGTGTGCGGGGAGGACTTTGAGCGGCGGGGGTTACTTGTGGAGCACATGGCAACGCACCCACCGGATGTGGTGCCAACTGTCGAGAAACGCCCAAAAAGACCCAGGGAAGACGACACGGCCGACGATGGCAACGCGCTCAAGTGCCCCTGGTGCGCGAAGAAGTATACAGCGCACGCGTGGCTGCGGAAGCACATGTTACAGAAGCACCGGAGAAGCAGTTGTCGAGAGGAGGCGAAGAGGCTCAAGATGCCCTCGTGAGTGATGGTGAGGCAGAGCAGGAGGAGCAGCAGCAGACGGATTTGTATGCCAGCAGTGCCATCGCTCCTCAAGAGCAAGACGTGGCTCACCAGGCACAAGTGCGAACCCACCTCTATCATAAACTCGGAAAGACTCGAACGTGGCGGAGCAGTCAGTCACAGCAGCGTGTCCCATTTGTAGCAAGGAGTATCACTATAGGTGGCTGCTGCGGCATATGCTGACGAAGCATCCGGGCCACGACGAGTCATTACGTCCTCAGCCACGCGCGAAGCCCAAGCGAAAGGAGATGAGATCAGAGGCTCAGGCACAGGGTGAAGGGAGTGGGCCATTGGGGTCGGCAGGGGATGGGGACGGGGATGCGGTGAGACCGCGGAAACGTCCCCGAGTGGGTCGCCACACTGAAGAGGAAGAAGGGAGAGATTATGTGTGTGGCAGGTGCGGCAGCGCGTACAAACAGTGGTACTCACTGGTTTGGCACACGCGCACGCATCATAAAAACGCTACGACAGTGAAGCGGAAAATGAAGGACGGTACGGTAGCGGTGACACCCCTCTTGCAACGATCACTCCAATGCCCATACTGCCAATGAAGTGTGCGCTAAAACAGTACCTCACAATGCAACCTGCAGGCGAAGCATGGCCAACCGAGACGGGAGGCCAGGCACAACTCGCTGAAGGTTGAGTGCAGGGAGTCTGCGGCGCACCTCCTGGAGTGCCCAAGCTTGCGAGAACTAAGGAAGAAGCACGGTCTGGAAACCCTGAAGGACGGGGAGTTGTTCTTCAGTGCTCAACTGGCCAGCTTCTTGAAGGAACTCTTCAAGCTGGAGAGCCCATCCGCCCCCACACCTGATGAACCAAAATTGAGACCTGCTCGAGCCGTAAAAAGGCATCGCTCGCCCACGGAGCTGGATACACCTACCCCCCCTCTGCGGTAGCGAAGCGGATTGGGGTGTGCACTGCAAGAGGCATGCGAAAGCGTGTCCGGGAAGCCGACTCGCCATCCAAGGCAATCTGCTTCAAAGTTCCGCTGGATGAAGCGAGGATGAGATCGGGGGCTGCGTTCAACGTCCCCTGCTGGTCTGCAGAGTCGGGGGAGCAGCCGTGAGTCTAGCGCAGCACGAGCAGATTAAAAGCACAATGAAAAAAAAAAAAAAAACAAGGAAATATCCTTGATGTAAGTGGTAAAACGCCTCATCGTGGCATCAAGGTCTAGTACCTGCGAAATTCCTTTGGAGTTCGGAGGGAGCTAAGTTTTACCACGCTCAAAACACTGGCCTATCGACCATGGAAATTGCTTCTATGGGCCAGGGCGCATGCAGTTGATGCCTTTATGGAGAAAAACGTGACTGCGCAAATCGATCCGCGGAGATGTGGCTACTATGTGTTCCGCGGTCTAGTACCTGTCTAAGGGGAATCCACCGAAGTCGTGTACATGCCGCCAGCTGTAGAGCCGGGGGGTGACTTCAGAGGGTGAAACGCCACAGCAACTATGGAGGGGTAGCGGGTTTGCATTGGAGACCGTCCTCCAGACCAACGTGCGAGTCGTGGTCACCATCCACTGGCGAGGTGGGCGGGAAATTAATCTCCACCCAAAGGGGGTTTTTAGTGGGTATTGGCTATTTCTCCAGGTTTGAGTCCACACTACCATGCTTAGCGGCGTGGTGTGCGTAAATGCATTTCCTCCTCTTCGCTAGTGTTGGGTGACTACTTCGGTCGTTAATCCGCACAATGAAGAAAAAAAAAAAAAAACAAGGAAATATCCTTGATGTAAGTGGTAAACGCCTCATCGTGGCATCAAGGTCTAGTACCTGCGAAATTCCTTTGGAGTTCGGAGGGAAGCTAAGTTTTACCACGCTCAAAACACTGGCCTATTCGACCATGGAAATTGCTTCTATGGGGCCAGGGCGCATGCAGTTGATGCCTTTATGGAGAAAAACGTGACTGGCGCAAATCGATCCGCGAGATGTGGCTACTATGTGTTCCGCGGTCTAGTACCCTGTCCTAAGGGGAATCCACCGAAGTCGTGTAACATGCCGCCAGCTGTAGAGCCGGGGGTGACTTCAGAGGGTGAAACGCCACAGCAACTATGGAGGGGTAGCGGGTTGCATTTGGAGACCGTCCCTCCAGACCAACGTGCGAGTCGTGGTCACCATCCACTGGCGAGGTGGGCGGGAAATTAAATCTCCACCCAAAGGGGGTTTTAGTGGGTATTGGCCTATTTCTCCAGGTTTGAGTCCCACACTACCATGCTTTAGCGGCGTGGTGTGCGTAAATGCATTTCCTCCTCTTCGCTAGTGTTGGGTGACTACTTCCGGTCGTTAATACCGCACAATGAAGAAAAAAAAAAAAAAAAAAAAACAAGGAAATATTCCTTCGTGAATTAATCAGCAATTCGTCCGATGCGTGCGATAAAATTCCGTTACCCAGAGCCTGACGAACCAGTCCGGGTGCTGGGTGACGAGCCCCACCTGCGCATTCCGCGTCGTTCCGGACAGGGTAAACAAGACTTTGACTGTGGAAGATAGCGGCATTGGGATGACCAAAGCTGATCTTGTGAATAACCTTGGCACGATTGCGCGCTCTGGAACGAAGTCATTCATGGAGGCGCTCGAGGCTGGCGGCGATATGAGCATGATTGGCCAGTTTGGCGTTGGTTTCTACTCCGCATATCTCGTTGCGGACCGCGTGACGGTCGTGTCGAAGAACAACGAAGATGACGCCTACACGTGGGAGTCGTCGGCAGGCGGGACCTTCACTGTGACATCGACACCCGACTGCGAACTGAAGCGTGGGACACGCATTGTGCTGCACCTCAAGGAGGACCAGCAGGAGTACCTGGAGGAGCGGCGGCTGAAGGATCTCATCAAGAAGCACTCCGAGTTCATTGGCTACGATATTGAGCTGATGGTGGAGAAGACAACTGAAAAGGAGGTGACGGATGAGGACGACGACGAGGAGGCCGCAGCGAAGAAGGGCGATGATGGCGAGGAGCCAAAGGTGGAGGAAGTGAAGGACGACGAAGGTGAGGATGGGAAGAAGAAGAAGACAAAGAAGGTCAAGGAGGTGACGCAGGAGTTCGTGGTGCAGAACAAGCACAAACCGCTGTGGACGCGCGACCCCAAGGACGTGACAAAGAGGAGTATGCGTCCTTCTATAAAGCCATCTCGAACGACTGGGAGGAGCAACTGGCGACAAAGCACTTCTCTGTGGAGGGCCAGTTGGAGTTCCGTGCCATCCTGTTCCTGCCAAAGCGTGCGCCGTTCGACATGTTTGAGCCGAACAAGAAGCGCAACAACATCAAGTTGTACGTGCGGCGCGTGTTCATTATGGATAACTGCGAGGATCTGTGTCCTGAATGGCTTGGCTTCCTGCGCGGTGTGGTGGATAGTGAAGATCTGCCACTGAACATCTCGCGTGAGAACTTGCAGCAGAACAAGATCCTGAAGGTGATCCGGAAGAACATGTCAAGAAGGCCCTGGAGCTGTTCGAAGAGCTGACAGAGAACAAGGAAGATTACAAGAAGTTCTACGAGCAGTTCAGCAAAAATGTGAAGCTCGGTATTCACGAGGACAGCGCGAACCGCAAGAAGCTGATGGAGCTGCTGCGCTTCCACAGCTCAGAGTCTGGCGAAGAAATGACAACACTGAAGGACTACGTCACGCGCATGAAGGAAGGGCAGAAGTGCATCTACTACGTGACAGGCGACAGCAAGAAGAAGTTGGAGACGTCGCCGTTCATTGAGCAGGCGAAGCGCCGCGGCATGGAGGTGCTGTTCATGACTGACCCGATCGACGAGTACGTGATGCAGCAGGTGAAGGACTTTGAGGACAAGAAGTTTGCGTGCCTGACCAAGGAGGGCGTACACTTTGAGGAGAGCGAGGAGGAAAAGAAGCAGCGTGAGGAGGAAAAGGCGGCATTTGAGCGGCTGTGCAAGGCAATGAAGGAGGTGCTGGGCGACAAGGTGGAGAAGGTGGTGGTATCGGACCGTCTGGCAACATCACCGTGCATCCTTGTGACGTCGGAGTTTGGGTGGAGCGCGCATATGGAGCAGATCATGCGCAACCAGGCACTGCGTGACTCCAGCATGTCGACATACATGATGTCGAAGAAGACCATGGAAATCAACACGACACACTCCATCATGAGGGAGCTGAAGCGCCGCGTGGAGGCCGACGAGAACGACAAGGCAGCGAAGGATCTCATTTTCTTGCTCTTCGACACGGCCCTGCTCACGTCTGGCTTCACGCTGGATGATCCCACGGCATACGCCGAGCGCATCCACCGCATGATCAAGCTCGGTCTCTCTCTCGACGACGGCGATGATGAGGAAGAGGTTGCGGCAACACCCGCCGCCCCAGCGGACTCCAGTGCAGGCACGTCGAGCATGGAGCAGGTCGACTGATCGAAGTTGTGAGCATGCACTCCTCGTATAAGCTACAGGACTCCCACCCTGCCCCTAACATTAACCGGTCTCAGTACCGCTGCCGCCGCACCGGCGAGGATAACTTTCCATAAAATATTTTAAGCTGTTGGCGTTTTTGTTCATATCAATATATAAGGGCTTGTTTTGGTATCCATCTGATTTGACCGTCGAGGTCGGTGCTTTTGCACGCAATTGTGGTGAGGAAGAGGGGGTGGAGTGGAGATGGTCTGCCCATTATCCGCGCTGTGTTGCACAAGCGCCGCGCGCGCACTGTCCCCATCCGTGTCATGTGCCACGTCTTTCTCTTCTCTTCTCTTCTCTTCCCCGCCTCACGCACACTTGCCCGGCTCCTTTCCTTCCCTGTCGCTGCGCACTGCCGCGGTGGCACTGGAACGTGGGGGAACACACTACTTTAGCCCACGTGGGACCCAGCCCAACAAACAACCAGACGCTCGCGCATCCCCATTAGCTATCCCCTAGCCAAGATGACGGAGACATTCGCATTCCCAGGCTGAGATTAATCAGCTAATGAGCCTTATAATTAATACTTTTTATTCAAACAAGGAAATATCCTTGATGTAAGTGGTAAAACGCCTCATCGTGGCATCAGGTCTAGTACTGCGAAATTCTTGGAGTTCGGAGGGAAGCTAAGTTTTACCACGCTTCAAAACACTGGCCTATCGACCATTGGAAATTGCTTCTATGGGGCCAGGGCGCATGCAGTTGATGCCTTTATGGAGAAAAAACGTGACTGCGCAAATCGATCCGCGGAGATGTGGCTACATGTGTTCCGCGGTCTAGTACCCCTGTCTAAGGGGAATCCACCGAAGTCGTGTACATGCCGCCAGCTGTAAGAGCCGGGGTGACTTCAGAGGGTGAAACGCCACAGCAACTATGGAGGGGTAGCGGGTTCATTGGAGACCGTCCCTCCAGACCAACGTGCGAGTCGTGGTCACCATCCACTGGCGAGGTGGGCGGGAAATTAATCTCCACCCAAAGGGGTTTTAGTGGGTATTGGCTATTTCTCCAGGTTTGAGTCCCACACTACCATGCTTAGCGGCGTGGTGTGCGTAATGCATTTCCTCCTCTTCGCTAGTGTTGGGTGACTACTTCGGTCGTTAATCTCCGCACAATGAAGAAAAAAAAAAAAACAAGGAAATATCCTTGATGTAAGTGGTAAAACGCCTCATCGTGGCATCAAGGTCTAGTACCTGCGAAATTCCTTTGGAGTTCGGAGGGAAGCTAAGTTTTACCACGCTCAAAACACTGGCCTATCGACCATGGAAATTGCTTCTATGGGGCCAGGGCGCAGCAGTTGATGCCTTTATGGAGAAAAAACGTGACTGCGCAAATCGATCCGCGGAGATGTGGCTCTATGTGTTCCGCGGTCTAGTACCTGTCTAAGGGAATCCACCGAAGTCGTGTACATGCCGCCAGCTGTAGAGCCGGGTGACTTCAGAGGGTGAAACGCCACAGCAACTATGGAGGGGTAGCGGGTTGCATTGGAGACCGTCCCTCCAGACCAACGTGCGAGTCGTGGTCACCATCCACTGGCGAGGTGGGCGGGAAATTAATCTCCACCCAAAGGGGTTTTAGTGGGTATTGGCTATTTCTCCAGGTTTGAGTCCCACACTACCATGCTTAGCGGCGTGGTGTGCGTAAATGCATTTCCTCCTCTTCGCTAGTGTTGGGACTACTTCGGTCGTTAATCCGCACAATGAAAAAAAAAAAAAAACAAGAAATATCCTTGATGTAAGTGGTAAAACGCCTCATCGTGCATCAAGGTCTAGTACTGCGAAATTCCTTTGGAGTTCGAGGAAGCTAAGTTTTACCACGCTCAAAACACTGGCCTATCGACCATGGAAATTGCTTCTATGGGCCAGGGCGCTGCAGTTGATGCCTTTATGGAGAAAAACGTGACTGCGCAAATCGATCCGCGGAGATGTGGCTACTATGTGTTCCGCGGTCTAGTACCCTGTCTAAGGGAATCCACCGAAGTCGTGTACATGCCGCCAGCTGTAGAGCCGGGGGTGACTTCAGAGGGTGAAACGCCACAGCAACTATGGAGGGGTAGCGGGTTGCATTGGAGACCGTCCCTCCAGACCAACGTGCGAGTCGTGGTCACCATCCACTGGCGAGGTGGGCGGGAAATTAATCTCCACCCAAAGGGGGTTTTAGTGGGTATTGGCTATTTCTCCAGGTTTGAGTCCCACACTACCATGCTTAGCGGCGTGGTGTGCGTAAATGCATTCCTCCTCTTCGCTAGTGTTGGGTGACTACTTCGGTCGTTAATCCGCACAATGAAGAAAAAAAAAAAAAAAAAAAAAAAAACAAGGAAAATATCCCTGGTGACGCCGGCCGCCTCATCGTGGCGCCAGGGTCTAGTACTCTGTCTAGGAGGAAGCCAAGCGCCCGCACCATGCCCGGTCCGACAGGACTGGGGCGGGCAAGAGGCTGACGGCTACCAGAGAGGAAGTATGCAGCACCACCGGCACTCTGGGGTGAATGAAGTTGTTCGAATACTTCCCTGCACGTGCGGGCGTGCTACGTTAGATGCGCGGCGGCTCCTGCTGCTTATCAGCGGGACGTTGAGCGCAATCCTGGTCCTCAGATACGTGGAGCCCAGTGGAACTCTGGGGGTCCTCTCCAGGCGAAGCGGGTTGCCCTGGAGAGGAAGCTTCATGAGGACATGGTTTTGTTTTGTCTCTTGCAGGAGACACAACTGGCGTCGGCTGAGTGCGCCGCGCTAAAAATAGGTGGATACCAGCACGTGGGGCAGGCGAGGACGCCTCACGGGGGCGGGGTATCGATTTTGGTTAGAGAGGGAGTGGGTGTAGAGGTGGGCGTTCTAGAAAAGAAGGTTCCGGAGAGAGCGACAGTGACACTGAGGTTCTCAGCCAATGTGAGTCTAACGATCACATCGGCGTATTTCCCCAGGAAGGCAGACGTTTCCAGCGAGTCGCTGGACACCTTGCTGGGAGCAAGCGGGCCATTGGTGGTAGGAGCGGACGTGAACTCACACCATGTGCTGTGGGATCCGTTACGTCCGAGTGACGACAAGGGAGAGTGCATAGTTGACTGGTGCGTGCAGAACGACCTGTCGATTGCCAACACCGGATCGGCCACCAGGCGACAGCCGGCACGGCCGCACTGTCGTCACCGGACATCACGTTGTGCAGAGACTGCGAGATATCTAACTGGAAGTCCACACTGAGCCCGGACAGTGATCATTATTGGATCACGTTCGATGTGTTCGTGGGCACCAGCCTGGACGTGATTGCTCCCTCCAAACCCGCCCGTGCACTGTACGCGTGGAACAAGGCGAGGTGGAATGATTTTAGAAAACAGAGTGACGAGTTCATATTCCGAAGAATGAAGAGGTCGGCCAAGGGCGCGGATGCCATGAACGAGGCGGTGACGAGAGGGATCCGGATGGCCGCAAAGAGGACGATTCCCAAGGGCAAGGGTGTGGCGCCGCCGTTCTGGACGCAGGAGCTGACGAAGCTGGACAAGATGGTACAGGAGTGCAAGAACGAACGGAAGCGGGATGCGCTGATTCGCTGGCGGAGGAAGGTGCTTACTGACACGGCGCTGGGGCGGTGGAAGGAGAATGTAGCAAAGCTGTCGGTTACGGAGTCGGCGAGCTGGAACCTGGTGAAGTCGATATACGCGCCGCGGCCGCTGACGTCGCCGGTGCTGGTGGTGGACGGCCATCCGCTGACCAAGCGCCAGCAGGCGCAAGCATTGGCCCAAATGTACATGGCCAGGTCAACGAAGGCACCACATGCACCAGAAATGAAGATACCGAGCACCAGGCGATGCACATTCCAACCCATCACCGAGGCGGAGCTGGATGTCGCGCTGCGGGAGTTGTCTTCTGGCACGGCGCCGGGCGAGGATGAGATCCACTGTGAGGAGTTGAAGCAGCTAGGCAGGGTATCAAGAAGGTGCATCTTGCGTCTGTTCAACTACAGCTTGCGTACAGGACAGGTGCCAGCCAAGTGGAGGCAAGGGATCATAGTCCCGCTGCTGAAGCCGAACAAGCCAGCGAACAGCATGGCGTCCTTTCGGCCGGTGACGCTTACGAGCACGCTGTGCAAGCTAATGGAACGCATCGTGGCGCGCCGCGTGAGGGACTGCATTGAGGACAAACTGCAGCCACAGCAGGCAGGATTCAGGCCGGCGCGTTCGACGCTAGATACGCTCATGCAGGTGACAAGTGCTGTGCGGCGAAGGAAGGATGGCGAGAAGACGGCGGCGGTGTTCATTGACTATGCGCGCGCCTTCGACTCCGTCGATCACGGCTGCATTGTCAAGGAGCTACTGTCCTTTGGCGTAGAAAAGCATCTGGTAGCGTGGATCGCTGGCTTCCTGAAGGGGCGCACGGCGAAGGTGAGGGTGAACAACGTGTTGTCGGAGGATATCAGCCTCACCTGTGGTGTCCCTCAAGGGTCGGTGCTGGGACCACTGCTGTTCATTGTCACGGTAGATTCGCTGAGCAAGCGACTCAACTGCATCCCTGGGCTGCAGCATGGTTTCTTTGCGGACGACCTCACAATTGTGTGCACAAGCGCTGATCTGAGTGAAATCCAGCAGACCATCCAGCAGGGATTGGACTGCATCACGAACTGGTCGGCGGAGTACTACATGGAGGTGTCGGCGGAGAAGACTGAGTACACGCTATTTGGTGCGCGGGAAACGAACCTTTTGAGTCTGAAAGTAGGAGAGACTGCACTAAAGGAGGAACGCACGCCGAAGTTGCTTGGTCTTACCATGCAGCCGCACAAGGGCCTGAGCAAGCATGTGATGTGCATGAAGGCGGCGGCCAACACACGTCTCTTGCAGCTCAGAGCAGTGGCGTCGCCTGAGTGGGGTCCGGATAGGGAGAAGCTGCGCGCATTTTACCTTGCACTGGTACAGGCCAAGATGTGCTACGGAGTTGCGTCGTGGTGGTTCGAGACTTCACTGTCAGATCGGAGAGCGGCTGGAGAGGGTTCAGACACAGGCGGCGCACATAGTGGCGGGTATTCCAAAAGCTGCCAACCGGGAGGATGCCCTGCGCGAGGCGCGGCTGAAGCCGATCAACGAGGTGGCACATCGGAGAGCGTTGGAATATTACCTGCGATTGAAGGCCAAAGGTCCAGTGCATGCGAAAGTGGCGGACAGCATCTTCCCGCCCGAACACCCGATCCACGTCAGGCTTGCGAAGGTGCAGCACTTGTACAGCGTCATTGATAGCCCCGAAAAACCACACGACGCGACGGTGTTGCAGTGGGCCAGGCGGGTTCATTTCAACATCACCACGCCGGGCGGCCTCAAGGCGGACGCACCAGAGAAGGACAAGAAGGAGCACACTATGCGACGCGTGCAGCGGTTCAGGGACTTTGACTATCAGGTGTGGACGGACGGGTCGGTGGTGCTAGATGTCTCGTCAGGAGCCGGAGCGCTGGTATACCCGAAGGAAGGTCGGCGTGAGAAGGTGGTGCTGGGAGCTGGGTCGCTTGCCTGCAGCTACCGTGCTGAATGTGTGGCGATGGAAGCAGGCTTGAAGAGGCTCGTGGAAGTCATTGAGCTGAGTAAGACACACAGGACGCGGGTGGGTGGCATTCACAGACTCGCTGTCGCTGCTGATGGCGTTGAACACTGGTCCTGCAGCGGTGGAGGACGCGATACTGAGGCGCATCTGGGACCTCATACTGCGCATTGTGCGGCTCCGCGTGTCCGTCAACTTCCAGTTCGTCTTCTCGCATTGCGGTGTGCCACGAAACGAGGCGGCAGACAAGGCAGCTGAGCAGGGAAACGCGAAGCCGCAGTCCTATCCGGCGTGGATCACAGACATCGTCACTGGTGTGGAGAGGCAGGTGCGGAACGAGATGTACAGGCCTTTGAGGAGGGTCGGATGCCACGCACGCATCGCAGTGCGCTTCTCGATCACGTCCGGCCAGCACCAAAGCACACCAAGGTAGATCGTCTGGGTGAGTCGTTGTTGGCGCAGTTCAGAACGGGCACCTCGAAGCATTTCGGGTGGCTACATAGGGTGCTCACACGCAAGATGGACCAGCTGGAGTGCAGATGGTGCAGCGCCCAGGACGCAACGAGGGACGCAGCAGAGGAACACCCTTCGCCAGTGACAGTGGCAGACAGCGAGGCTGCACCCGACCTTGGGATAGCGACCAGGCAGAGCGACCCAATAATCTGCCCGTTATGCAACATGGTCTGTGCGCGTCGGCAGGCAGGTGTAGTGCACCTAGTAAAGATTCATGGTCTGGAGAGGGATTGTGCATTGGCACTGACCAAGAAAGCTAGGCGCGCAGCACTGACGTACAAGAATGGATACACCTGCCATGTGTGCGGGGAGGACTTTGAGCGGCGGGGGTTACTTGTGGAGCACATGGCAACGCACCCACCGGATGTGGTGCCAACTGTCGAGAAACGCCCAAAAAGACCCAGGGAAGACGACACGGCCGACGATGGCAACGCGCTCAAGTGCCCCTGGTGCGCGAAGAAGTATACAGCGCACGCGTGGCTGCGGAAGCACATGTTACAGAAGCACCCGGAGAAGCAGTTGTCGAGAGGAGGCGAAGAGGCTCAAGATGCCCTCGTGAGTGATGGTGAGGCAGAGCAGGAGGAGCAGCAGCAGACGGAATTTGTATGCCAGCAGTGCCATCGCGTCCTCAAGAGCAAGACGTGGCTCACCAGGCACAAGTGCGAACCCACCTCTATCATAAACTCGGAAGACTCGAACGTGGCGGAGCAGTCAGTCACAGCAGCGTGTCCCATTTGTAGCAAGGAGTATCACTATAGGTGGCTGCTGCGGCATATGCTGACGAAGCATCCGGGCCACGACGAGTCATTACGTCCTCAGCCACGCGCGAAGCCCAAGCGAAAGGAGATGAGATCAGAGGCTCAGGCACAGGGTGAAGGGAGTGGGCCATTGGGGTCGGCAGGGGATGGGGACGGGGATGCGGTGAGACCGCGGAAACGTCCCCGAGTGGGTCGCCACACTGAAGAGGAAGAAGGGAGAGATTATGTGTGTGGCAGGTGCGGCAGCGCGTACAAACAGTGGTACTCACTGGTTTGGCACACGCGCACGCATCATAAAAACGCTACGACAGTGAAGCGGAAAATGAAGGACGGTACGGTAGCGGTGACACCCCTCTTGCAACGATCACTCCAATGCCCATACTGCCCAATGAAGTGTGCGCTAAAACAGTACCTCACAATGCACCTGCAGGCGAAGCATGGCCAACCGAGACGGGAGGCCAGGCACAACTCGCTGAAGGTTGAGTGCAGGGAGTCTGCGGCGCACCTCCTGCAGTGCCCAAGCTTGCGAGAACTAAGGAAGAAGCACGGTCTGGAAACCCTGAAGGACGGGGAGTTGTTCTTCAGTGCTCAACTGGCCAGCTTCTTGAAGGAACTCTTCAAGCTGGAGAGCCCATCCGCCCCCACACCTGATGAACCAAAATTGAGACCTGCTCGAGCCGTAAAAAGGCATCGCTCGCCCACGGAGCTGGATACCACCTACCCCCCCTCTGCGGTAGCGAAGCGGATTGGGGTGTGCACTGCAAGAGCATGCGAAAGCGTGTCCGGGAAGCCGACTCGCCATCCAAGGCAATCTGCTTCAAAGTTCCGCTGGATGAAGCGAGGATGAGATCGGGGCTGCGTTCAACGTCCCCTGCTGGTCTGCAGAGTCGGGGGAGCAGCCGTGAGTCTAGCGCAGCACGAGCAGATTAAAAGCACAATGAAAAAAAAAAAAAAAACAAGGAAATATCCTTGATGTAAGTGGTAAAACGCCTCATCGTGGCATCAAGGTCTAGTACCTGCGAAATTCCTTTGGAGTTCGGAGGGAAGCTAAGTTTTACCACGCTCAAAACACTGGCCTATCGACCATGGAAATTGCTTCTATGGGGCCAGGGCGCATTGCAGTTGATGCCTTTATGGAGAAAAACGTGACTGCGCAAATCGATCCGCGGAGATGTGGCTACTATGTGTTCCGCGGTCTAGTACCCTGTCTAAGGGGAATCCACCGAAGTCGTGTACATGCCGCCAGCTGTAGAGCCGGGGGTGACTTCAGAGGGTGAAACGCCACAGCAACTATGGAGGGGTAGCGGGTTGCATTGGAGACCGTCCCTCCAGACCAACGTGCGAGTCGTGGTCACCATCCACTGGCGAGGTGGGCGGGAAATTAATCTCCACCCAAAGGGGGTTTTAGTGGGTATTGGCTATTTCTCCAGGTTTGAGTCCCACACTACCATGCTTAGCGGCGTGGTGTGCGTAAATGCATTTCCTCCTCTTCGCTAGTGTTGGGTGACTACTTCGGTCGTTAATCCGCACAATGAAGAAAAAAAAAAAAAAACAAGGAAATATCCTTGATGTAAGTGGTAAAACGCCTCATCGTGGCATCAAGGTCTAGTACCTGCGAAATTCCTTTGGAGTTCGGAGGGAAGCTAAGTTTTACCACGCTCAAAACACTGGCCTATCGACCATGGAAATTGCTTCTATGGGGCCAGGGCGCATGCAGTTGATGCCTTTATGGAGAAAAACGTGACTGCGCAAATCGATCCGCGGAGATGTGGCTACTATGTGTTCCGCGGTCTAGTACCCTGTCTAAGGGGAATCCACCGAAGTCGTGTACATGCCGCCAGCTGTAGAGCCGGGGGTGACTTCAGAGGGTGAAACGCCACAGCAACTATGGAGGGGTAGCGGGTTGCATTGGAGACCGTCCCTCCAGACCAACGTGCGAGTCGTGGTCACCATCCACTGGCGAGGTGGGCGGGAAATTAATCTCCACCCAAAGGGGGTTTTAGTGGGTATTGGCTATTTCTCCAGGTTTGAGTCCCACACTACCATGCTTAGCGGCGTGGTGTGCGTAAATGCATTTCCTCCTCTTCGCTAGTGTTGGGTGACTACTTCGGTCGTTAATCCGCACAATGAGAAAAAAAAAAAAAAAAAAAACAAGGAAATATCCTTGATGTAAGTGGTAAAACGCCTCATCGTGGCATCAAGGTCTAGTACCTGCGAAATTCCTTTGGAGTTCGGAGGGAAGCTAAGTTTTACCACGCTCAAAACACTGGCCTATCGACCATGGAAATTGCTTCTATGGGGCCAGGGCGCATGCAGTTGATGCCTTTATGGAGAAAAACGTGACTGCGCAAATCGATCCGCGGAGATGTGGCTACTATGTGTTCCGCGGTCTAGTACCCTGTCTAAGGGGAATCCACCGAAGTCGTGTACATGCCGCCAGCTGTAGAGCCGGGGGTGACTTCAGAGGGTGAAACGCCACAGCAACTATGGAGGGGTAGCGGGTTGCATTGGAGACCGTCCCTCCAGACCAACGTGCGAGTCGTGGTCACCATCCACTGGCGAGGTGGGCGGGAAATTAATCTCCACCCAAAGGGGGTTTTAGTGGGTATTGGCTATTTCTCCAGGTTTGAGTCCCACACTACCATGCTTAGCGGCGTGGTGTGCGTAAATGCATTTCCTCCTCTTCGCTAGTGTTGGGTGACTACTTCGGTCGTTAATCCGCACAATGAAGAAAAAAAAAAAAAAAAAAAACAAGGAAATATTCCTTCGTGAATTAATCAGCAATTCGTCCGATGCGTGCGATAAAATCCGTTACCAGAGCCTGACGAACCAGTCGGTGCTGGGTGACGAGCCCCACCTGCGCATCCGCGTCGTTCCGGACAGGGTAAACAAGACTTTGACTGTGGAAGATAGCGGCATTGGGATGACCAAAGCTGATCTTGTGAATAACCTTGGCACGATTGCGCGCTCTGGAACGAAGTCATTCATGGAGGCGCTCGAGGCTGGCGGCGATATGAGCATGATTGGCCAGTTTGGCGTTGGTTTCTACTCCGCATATCTCGTTGCGGACCGCGTGACGGTCGTGTCGAAGAACAACGAAGATGACGCCTACACGTGGGAGTCGTCGGCAGGCGGGACCTTCACTGTGACATCGACACCCGACTGCGACCTGAAGCGTGGGACACGCATTGTGCTGCACCTCAAGGAGGACCAGCAGGAGTACCTGGAGGAGCGGCGGCTGAAGGATCTCATCAAGAAGCACTCCGAGTTCATTGGCTACGATATTGAGCTGATGGTGGAGAAGACAACTGAAAAGGAGGTGACGGATGAGGACGACGACGAGGAGGCCGCAGCGAAGAAGGGCGATGATGGCGAGGAGCCAAAGGTGGAGGAAGTGAAGGACGACGAAGGTGAGGATGGGAAGAAGAAGAAGACAAAGAAGGTCAAGGAGGTGACGCAGGAGTTCGTGGTGCAGAACAAGCACAAACCGCTGTGGACGCGCGACCCCAAGGACGTGACAAAAGAGGAGTATGCGTCCTTCTATAAAGCCATCTCGAACGACTGGGAGGAGCAACTGGCGACAAAGCACTTCTCTGTGGAGGGCCAGTTGGAGTTCCGTGCCATCCTGTTCCTGCCAAAGCGTGCGCCGTTCGACATGTTTGAGCCGAACAAGAAGCGCAACAACATCAAGTTGTACGTGCGGCGCGTGTTCATTATGGATAACTGCGAGGATCTGTGTCCTGAATGGCTTGGCTTCCTGCGCGGTGTGGTGGATAGTGAAGATCTGCCACTGAACATCTCGCGTGAGAACTTGCAGCAGAACAAGATCCTGAAGGTGATCCGGAAGAACATTGTCAAGAAGGCCCTGGAGCTGTTCGAAGAGCTGACAGAGAACAAGGAAGATTACAAGAAGTTCTACGAGCAGTTCAGCAAAAATGTGAAGCTCGGTATTCACGAGGACAGCGCGAACCGCAAGAAGCTGATGGAGCTGCTGCGCTTCCACAGCTCAGAGTCTGGCGAAGAAATGACAACACTGAAGGACTACGTCACGCGCATGAAGGAAGGGCAGAAGTGCATCTACTACGTGACAGGCGACAGCAAGAAGAAGTTGGAGACGTCGCCGTTCATTGAGCAGGCGAAGCGCCGCGGCATGGAGGTGCTGTTCATGACTGACCCGATCGACGAGTACGTGATGCAGCAGGTGAAGGACTTTGAGGACAAGAAGTTTGCGTGCCTGACCAAGGAGGGCGTACACTTTGAGGAGAGCGAGGAGGAAAAGAAGCAGCGTGAGGAGGAAAAGGCGGCATTTGAGCGGCTGTGCAAGGCAATGAAGGAGGTGCTGGGCGACAAGGTGGAGAAGGTGGTGGTATCGGACCGTCTGGCAACATCACCGTGCATCCTTGTGACGTCGGAGTTTGGGTGGAGCGCGCATATGGAGCAGATCATGCGCAACCAGGCACTGCGTGACTCCAGCATGTCGACATACATGATGTCGAAGAAGACCATGGAAATCAACACGACACACTCCATCATGAGGGAGCTGAAGCGCCGCGTGGAGGCCGACGAGAACGACAAGGCAGCGAAGGATCTCATTTTCTTGCTCTTCGACACGGCCCTGCTCACGTCTGGCTTCACGCTGGATGATCCCACGGCATACGCCGAGCGCATCCACCGCATGATCAAGCTCGGTCTCTCTCTCGACGACGGCGATGATGAGGAAGAGGTTGCGGCAACACCCGCCGCCCCAGCGGACTCCAGTGCAGGCACGTCGAGCATGGAGCAGGTCGACTGATCGGAAGTTGTGAGCATGCACTCCTCGTATAAGCTACAGGACTCCCACCCTGCCCCTAACATTAACCGGTCTCAGTACCGCTGCCGCCGCACCGGCGAGGATAACTTTCCATAAAATATTTTAAGCTGTTGGCGTTTTTGTTCATATCAATATTATAAGGGCTTGTTTTGGTATCCATCTGATTTGACCGTCGAGGTCGGTGCTTTTGCACGCAATTGTGGTGAGGAAGAGGGGGTGGAGTGGAGATGGTCTGCCCATTATCCGCGCTGTGTTGCACAAGCGCGCGCGCGCGCACTGTCCCCATCCGTGTCATGTGCCACGTCTTTCTCTTCTCTTCTCTTCTCTTCCCCGCCTCACGCACACTTGCCCGGCTCCTTTCCTTCCCTGTCGCTGCGCACTGCCGCTGGTGGCACTGGAACGTGGGGGAACACACTACTTTAGCCACGTGGGACCCAGCCCAACAAACAACCAGACGCTCGCGCATCCCCATTAGCTATCCCCTAGCCAAGATGACGGAGACATTCGCATTCCAGGCTGAGATTAATCAGCTAATGAGCCTTATAATTAATACTTTTTATTCAAACAAGGAAATATCCTTGATGTAAGTGGTAAAACGCCTCATCGTGGCATCAAGGTCTAGTACCTGCGAAATTCCTTTGGAGTTCGGAGGGAAGCTAAGTTTTACCACGCTCAAAACACTGGCCTATCGACCATGGAAATTGCTTCTATGGGGCCAGGGCGCATGCAGTTGATGCCTTTATGGAGAAAAACGTGACTGCGCAAATCGATCCGCGGAGATGTGGCTACTATGTGTTCCGCGGTCTAGTACCCTGTCTAAGGGGAATCCACCGAAGTCGTGTACATGCCGCCAGCTGTAGAGCCGGGGGTGACTTCAGAGGGTGAAACGCCACAGCAACTATGGAGGGGTAGCGGGTTGCATTGGAGACCGTCCCTCCAGACCAACGTGCGAGTCGTGGTCACCATCCACTGGCGAGGTGGGCGGGAAATTAATCTCCACCCAAAGGGGGTTTTAGTGGGTATTGGCTATTTCTCCAGGTTTGAGTCCCACACTACCATGCTTAGCGGCGTGGTGTGCGTAAATGCATTTCCTCCTCTTCGCTAGTGTTGGGTGACTACTTCGGTCGTTAATCCGCACAATGAAGAAAAAAAAAAAAACAAGGAAATATCCCTGGTGACGCCGGCCGCCTCATCGTGGCGCCAGGGTCTAGTACTCTGTCTAGGAGGAAGCCAAGCGCCCGCACCATGCCCGGTCCGACAGGACTGGGGCGGGCAAGAGGCTGACGGCTACCAGAGAGGAAGTATGCAGCACCACCGGCACTCTGGGGTGAATGAAGTTGTTCGAATACTTCCCTGCACGTGCGGGCGTGCTACGTTAGATGCGCGGCGGCTCCTGCTGCTTATCAGCGGGGACGTTGAGCGCAATCCTGGTCCTCAGATACGTGGAGCCCAGTGGAACTCTGGGGGTCTCTCCCAGGCGAAGCGGGTTGCCCTGGAGAGGAAGCTTCATGAGGACATGGTTTTGTTTTGTCTCTTGCAGGAGACACACCTGGCGTCGGCTGAGTGCGCCGCGCTAAAAATAGGTGGATACCAGCACGTGGGGCAGGCGAGGACGCCTCACGGGGGCGGGGTATCGATTTTGGTTAGAGAGGGAGTGGGTGTAGAGGTGGGCGTTCTAGAAAAGAAGGTTCCGGAGAGAGCGACAGTGACACTGAGGTTCTCAGCCAATGTGAGTCTAACGATCACATCGGCGTATTTCCCCAGGAAGGCAGACGTTTCCAGCGAGTCGCTGGACACCTTGCTGGGAGCAAGCGGGCCATTGGTGGTAGGAGCGGACGTGAACTCACACCATGTGCTGTGGGATCCGTTACGTCCGAGTGACGACAAGGGAGAGTGCATAGTTGACTGGTGCGTGCAGAACGACCTGTCGATTGCCAACACCGGATCGGCCACCAGGCGACAGCCGGGCACGGCCGCACTGTCGTCACCGGACATCACGTTGTGCAGAGACTGCGAGATATCTAACTGGAAGTCCACACTGAGCCCGGACAGTGATCATTATTGGATCACGTTCGATGTGTTCGTGGGCACCAGCCTGGACGTGATTGCTCCCTCCAAACCCGCCCGTGCACTGTACGCGTGGAACAAGGCGAGGTGGAATGATTTTAGAAAACAGAGTGACGAGTTCATATTCCGAAGAATGAAGAGGTCGGCCAAGGGCGCGGATGCCATGAACGAGGCGGTGACGAGAGGGATCCGGATGGCCGCAAAGAGGACGATTCCCAAGGGCAAGGGTGTGGCGCCGCCGTTCTGGACGCAGGAGCTGACGAAGCTGGACAAGATGGTACAGGAGTGCAAGAACGAACGGAAGCGGGATGCGCTGATTCGCTGGCGGAGGAAGGTGCTTACTGACACGGCGCTGGGGCGGTGGAAGGAGAATGTAGCAAAGCTGTCGGTTACGGAGTCGGCGAGCTGGAACCTGGTGAAGTCGATATACGCGCCGCGGCCGCTGACGTCGCCGGTGCTGGTGGTGGACGGCCATCCGCTGACCAAGCGCCAGCAGGCGCAAGCATTGGCCCAAATGTACATGGCCAGGTCAACGAAGGCACCACATGCACCAGAAATGAAGATACCGAGCACCAGGCGATGCACATTCCAACCCATCACCGAGGCGGAGCTGGATGTCGCGCTGCGGGAGTTGTCTTCTGGCACGGCGCCGGGCGAGGATGAGATCCACTGTGAGGAGTTGAAGCAGCTAGGCAGGGTATCAAGAAGGTGCATCTTGCGTCTGTTCAACTACAGCTTGCGTACAGGACAGGTGCCAGCCAAGTGGAGGCAAGGGATCATAGTCCCGCTGCTGAAGCCGAACAAGCCAGCGAACAGCATGGCGTCCTTTCGGCCGGTGACGCTTACGAGCACGCTGTGCAAGCTAATGGAACGCATCGTGGCGCGCCGCGTGAGGGACTGCATTGAGGACAAACTGCAGCCACAGCAGGCAGGATTCAGGCCGGCGCGTTCGACGCTAGATACGCTCATGCAGGTGACAAGTGCTGTGCGGCGAAGGAAGGATGGCGAGAAGACGGCGGCGGTGTTCATTGACTATGCGCGCGCCTTCGACTCCGTCGATCACGGCTGCATTGTCAAGGAGCTACTGTCCTTTGGCGTAGAAAAGCATCTGGTAGCGTGGATCGCTGGCTTCCTGAAGGGGCGCACGGCGAAGGTGAGGGTGAACAACGTGTTGTCGGAGGATATCAGCCTCACCTGTGGTGTCCCTCAAGGGTCGGTGCTGGGACCACTGCTGTTCATTGTCACGGTAGATTCGCTGAGCAAGCGACTCAACTGCATCCCTGGGCTGCAGCATGGTTTCTTTGCGGACGACCTCACAATTGTGTGCACAAGCGCTGATCTGAGTGAAATCCAGCAGACCATCCAGCAGGGATTGGACTGCATCACGAACTGGTCGGCGGAGTACTACATGGAGGTGTCGGCGGAGAAGACTGAGTACACGCTATTTGGTGCGCGGGAAACGAACCTTTTGAGTCTGAAAGTAGGAGAGACTGCACTAAAGGAGGAACGCACGCCGAAGTTGCTTGGTCTTACCATGCAGCCGCACAAGGGCCTGAGCAAGCATGTGATGTGCATGAAGGCGGCGGCCAACACACGTCTCTTGCAGCTCAGAGCAGTGGCGTCGCCTGAGTGGGGTCCGGATAGGGAGAAGCTGCGCGCATTTTACCTTGCACTGGTACAGGCCAAGATGTGCTACGGAGTTGCGTCGTGGTGGTTCGAGACTTCACTGTCAGATCGAGAGCGGCTGGAGAGGGTTCAGACACAGGCGGCGCACATAGTGGCGGGTATTCCAAAAGCTGCCAACCGGGAGGATGCCCTGCGCGAGGCGCGGCTGAAGCCGATCAACGAGGTGGCACATCGGAGAGCGTTGGAATATTACCTGCGATTGAAGGCCAAAGGTCCAGTGCATGCGAAAGTGGCGGACAGCATCTTCCCGCCCGAACACCCGATCCACGTCAGGCTTGCGAAGGTGCAGCACTTGTACAGCGTCATTGATAGCCCCGAAAAACCACACGACGCGACGGTGTTGCAGTGGGCCAGGCGGGTTCATTTCAACATCACCACGCCGGGCGGCCTCAAGGCGGACGCACCAGAGAAGGACAAGAAGGAGCACACTATGCGACGCGTGCAGCGGTTCAGGGACTTTGACTATCAGGTGTGGACGGACGGGTCGGTGGTGCTAGATGTCTCGTCAGGAGCCGGAGCGCTGGTATACCCGAAGGAAGGTCGGCGTGAGAAGGTGGTGCTGGGAGCTGGGTCGCTTGCCTGCAGCTACCGTGCTGAATGTGTGGCGATGGAAGCAGGCTTGAAGAGGCTCGTGGAAGTCATTGAGCTGAGTAAGACACACAGGACGCGGGTGGTGGCATTCACAGACTCGCTGTCGCTGCTGATGGCGTTGAACACTGGTCCTGCAGCGGTGGAGGACGCGATACTGAGGCGCATCTGGGACCTCATACTGCGCATTGTGCGGCTCCGCGTGTCCGTCAACTTCCAGTTCGTCTTCTCGCATTGCGGTGTGCCACGAAACGAGGCGGCAGACAAGGCAGCTGAGCAGGGAAACGCGAAGCCGCAGTCCTATCCGGCGTGGATCACAGACATCGTCACTGGTGTGGAGAGGCAGGTGCGGAACGAGATGTACAGGCCTTTGAGGAGGGTCGGATGCCACGCACGCATCGCAGTGCGCTTCTCGATCACGTCCGGCCAGCACCAAAGCACACCAAGGTAGATCGTCTGGGTGAGTCGTTGTTGGCGCAGTTCAGAACGGGCACCTCGAAGCATTTCGGGTGGCTACATAGGGTGCTCACACGCAAGATGGACCAGCTGGAGTGCAGATGGTGCAGCGCCCAGGACGCAACGAGGGACGCAGCAGAGGAACACCCTTCGCCAGTGACAGTGGCAGACAGCGAGGCTGCACCCGACCTTGGGATAGCGACCAGGCAGAGCGACCCAATAATCTGCCCGTTATGCAACATGGTCTGTGCGCGTCGGCAGGCAGGTGTAGTGCACCTAGTAAAGATTCATGGTCTGGAGAGGGATTGTGCATTGGCACTGACCAAGAAAGCTAGGCGCGCAGCACTGACGTACAAGAATGGATACACCTGCCATGTGTGCGGGGAGGACTTTGAGCGGCGGGGGTTACTTGTGGAGCACATGGCAACGCACCCACCGGATGTGGTGCCCAACTGTCGAGAAACGCCCAAAAAGACCCAGGGAAGACGACACGGCCGACGATGGCAACGCGCTCAAGTGCCCCTGGTGCGCGAAGAAGTTATACAGCGCACGCGTGGCTGCGGAAGCACATGTTACAGAAGCACCCGGAGAAGCAGTTGTCGAGAGGAGGCGAAGAGGCTCAAGATGCCCTCGTGAGTGATGGTGAGGCAGAGCAGGAGGAGCAGCAGCAGACGGAATTTGTATGCCAGCAGTGCCATCGCGTCCTCAAGAGCAAGACGTGGCTCACCAGGCACAAGTGCGAACCCACCTCTATCATAAACTCGGAAGACTCGAACGTGGCGGAGCAGTCAGTCACAGCAGCGTGTCCCATTTGTAGCAAGGAGTATCACTATAGGTGGCTGCTGCGGCATATGCTGACGAAGCATCCGGGCCACGACGAGTCATTACGTCCTCAGCCACGCGCGAAGCCCAAGCGAAAGGAGATGAGATCAGAGGCTCAGGCACAGGGTGAAGGGAGTGGGCCATTGGGGTCGGCAGGGGATGGGGACGGGGATGCGGTGAGACCGCGGAAACGTCCCCGAGTGGGTCGCCACACTGAAGAGGAAGAAGGGAGAGATTATGTGTGTGGCAGGTGCGGCAGCGCGTACAAACAGTGGTACTCACTGGTTTGGCACACGCGCACGCATCATAAAAACGCTACGACAGTGAAGCGGAAAATGAAGGACGGTACGGTAGCGGTGACACCCCTCTTGCAACGATCACTCCAATGCCCATACTGCCCAATGAAGTGTGCGCTAAAACAGTACCTCACAATGCACCTGCAGGCGAAGCATGGCCAACCGAGACGGGAGGCCAGGCACAACTCGCTGAAGGTTGAGTGCAGGGAGTCTGCGGCGCACCTCCTGGAGTGCCCCAAGCTTGCGAGAACTAAGGAAGAAGCACGGTCTGGAAACCCTGAAGGACGGGGAGTTGTTCTTCAGTGCTCAACTGGCCAGCTTCTTGAAGGAACTCTTCAAGCTGGAGAGCCCATCCGCCCCCACACCTGATGAACCAAAATTGAGACCTGCTCGAGCCGTAAAAAGGCATCGCCTCGCCCACGGAGCTGGATACCACCTACCCCCCCTCTGCGGTAGCGAAGCGGATTGGGGTGTGCACTGCAAGAGGCATGCGAAAGCGTGTCCGGGAAGCCGACTCGCCATCCAAGGCAATCTGCTTCAAAGTTCCGCTGGATAAGCGAGGATGAGATCGGGGCTGCGTTCAACGTCCCCTGCTGGTCTGCAGAGTCGGGGGAGCAGCCGTGAGTCTAGCGCAGCACGAGCAGATTAAAAGCACAATGAAAAAAAAAAAAAAAAAAAAAAACAAGGAAATATCCCTGGTGGACGCCGGCCGCCTCATCGTGGCGCCAGGGTCTAGTACTCTGTCTAGGAGGAAGCCAAGCGCCCGCACCATGCCCGGTCCGACAGGACTGGGGCGGGCAAGAGGCTGACGGCTACCAGAGAGG